>CAUYQG010131284.1:0-14849 GCA_963574415.1 Tarsius wallacei
GAGATGAGGTCTCGCTTGCCCAGGCGGGTCTCGAACCCGCGGGCTCAGGCAATCCACTCACTTCAGCCTCCCAAAGGCACAGGATTACAGGCTGAGCCACCGAGCCCGGCTCAGTGATATTATTCTTATTTTTATTACTGAAAAAGAGATGAAAGAAAATGTGGTGAAATGTTAGCAGTTTATAATTCTAGGTGAAAGTTATGTGCACGTTTTTTGTTAGTAGTGTCACTTTTAAGAAGTTTAAAATTTACAAAATATAAAGTAGAAAAATAGATGCTTCTAACAAATAAAATATCAGTAACAATAATATTGATTAATGTTTACTGAGCTTTCTAGGTAAATGAAAGTCTGATAGATGTAAAAATATTCAGAGGTCAGAATAACTATGATGAAGACACTAAAATATTATAGTGTCCTAATTTAAACATGTACATGTTAGTGTATACTTAATAATGACAGAAAACTCTTTTCAAGCATTTCCTTGAAGGACAGTTAATTTTTAAAATTATCAAGATTTTCTTGAGTCATGTAAGATATAGTATTGGAATGCAGAAAGAAAAGAAAGTTGGTAGGAAAAGAAATCTCTTCTAAATTTTATCCATTGCAAGTGTGTCATATCAGGAATTTTAACTGGAAGAAAGGAAAGATTGATGATAATGATCAGAATAGAATAGAACTTAATAAATAAAGGAAGGACTTTAGAAAATGTAAAGGGAAGTAGGAGAAAAATGTTCTAAGTAGGAATAATATTCAAAATTCATAGATAATCTCCCAATTGATATACATAAGGCCACGAGTGCTCTGACCAGCATGGTTTCAGGTTTCAGATTTCTTATCTTTAAGCCTCTGGGAAACAAGAAACCCATTACTAGTCTTGTTGGCCAGAAGACCTCTTGTTGGCAAATTGCCTTGGTCTTCTATTCTCACTATTCCATCCTTGTGGGCCTTTTTCTTATCTGAGTAAGATGAAAGCAAAGAATCTGAAAAGGGTCAAAACAACCCACATTTTTGTTTTTACTTCCTCAATTAAGCCAACCATTCATTGAACCCTCGCTCACATTTTCACAAGATTCTTTCTCATAAAAATTATTTTGAGCTCTTATAGGAAAATTTTCCATTCTAAACCTATTTATTATTACCTTTCTTTAACTTTATTTTCCTTTTTCTCTGTTTATTAAAATTCCATTTAAGTAGTAAGATTTTTCTTCTCCTTCAATCTCAAGCCATCTCTTAAAAGGATCTGATGAAGAGGACTCTGAATTTCACAGGATAGTAGCTTCTGCAGACCCCATAATCATCAATACGTATAATATAGGCAGAGTAAACAAAATCTCAGGTGGATACATACAATGCCTTAAAAATACAAATAAAGAGTGCCATGAAAATAGAATATAAAGTATTTGACAAAAAATTGCAGAAAAGTTAGTGCCTAATTGGGTGATCAAGTCAGAGAAAAAAACTCTATAACAGCAATTACAACAAACAAAATAGATATATAAGGAATAAAGAAAAATGGAAACTATTTTTAAAAATACATTAAACCCAAGAAAATGATAAAGGAAAATATTGTCTCTCTATCAGATAGGAAAGGAAAGCTCTTAACTGATGACATACAAAAGGCAGAGACTTTTAATAAGCATTTTCTTTACCTCTGTCTTCACACAAAAAGGTCATCTTTGATCTAATCACTGGGATAGCCAACACCTGGGCTGGGAGGGTTTGAAAGTCATGATAAAAGAAGGAGAGAACTAGAGATTGTATAAAAATAAAATAAAAGGTTGTTCAAGTTCTGGGGTTGGCAAACTTTAATATATAAATGAAACTCTTTTAAGTTTGGGATGTCAATTATTTTCCTCTTTGGAGGTTTTCAGTTCATGATAAATACAGTCTCTCCATTCAAAATTATGTCAGTTTTATAAATGCAAAGCCTAGAGGAAATCGCCCATGAGCATGACACTGCCCCAACTTTCAAGAAATCCACTCACAGTAAACTATTCTTGCATGAGACTTTTTAATCAAGAAAATGATGTAATGTAATTTAGCCATATAATAATTCACAAAAGATGCATCACTTGCTAAATAAAGTTCTCATAGGTCCAGAGATATTTACTAGTAGCTGTTTTTTTTTTAGAAAACAGGATTTATTGAGAGGACAGAAAAACTCCGACAGTGGGAGGAGACCTGAGGGGGTTGCCCTACCAGTAACTTTAAGCCACTACAGGGAAACTTCATCAAGTTACTTAACTACTCGTTTTAAACTAGAATTTTTTTTTTTAATAAATAAAAGAGTAAGATGCTGATGTCATAAGTAGGGGTGGGAGGATGGAGAGACTACAAATAGTTTGGTCAAGTGGACAAGAACAGACACATAATAGCTTACTTAGTAGGGCAGGATGCAATGGCATGAAGTGGGAAACCACCTTCAGTGGTAGTTAGTTAACAATTGAATCAGAGTCCAAGATGGCATCTTGTATTTACCAATTTTATTCTTTATAGTGTAACTCGAGTTTAGGGGAATAAGACATCCTTTTTGGTTCAGAACCTTTAACTGCCATAGGTAAAATGAGGACTGTATCTAAGACTACCTTCTAGGGACTTCTCTGCTCAAACACAAGCTATCAAATCCTTTGTGATTTTTGATCCTGGTGTATGTAGTTTAACCTGATTTTGACTAGGTACTGTGTCAATATTTCCAGTGATATCTTTGTTTGTATTTGGGTGCAAGAGTTTGGAGACAATATCTTGTCGTGATTATTTGATATTTGTCCAATGGACCTACAAATCCTTAATTTTTTCCCAATCCATGACAACCTGTATAGGAAAAATGAACCTTGTTAGCTCTTAAACCCAAATCTGAATTTTAGGATTTATCACACTAAGAGAAGAAAAGGACTTGTTAGAGAAATATGGAGCAGGGCCCTCCACTGACAGAAAAAACTCTGGGATTACCAATTGCTTCTTTAGAGTGGAAGAGAAAAGAGAAGAGAGTTAAGGGGAGAAAAGAGTTACTGGAACTTTCTACCAGCAGGAAAGATTTTCCCAAAAAGGGAAAATATAGGAAAAGGGAAGGAGATGAGAGAGATGGGGACTACTGTAGATAAAGGTTCTGGTCTCTTACCATTGCAGTAGCAAAGAAGGAAGAAGCCAAAAAGAGAATCACACCTTTCCAAATGACCTTTGCACACCCACTGTTTCAACTACTGGTAAATATGGCAGAATCGGAGTTCTGGAATATAATCAATCAAGAAGATTAGAATCCTTCCATCAGTCAAGTAATTAATACAGGGAGTTTGTAAAAAGATGGAAAAGACCTTGGTATGCAGACTAGATGTTATGGGCTTAAGTATTTTTCATTACATAATTTATTATTCTCTTTAATTTGCACAGAAGTGTAAACATGAAGAAAATTGGTCTATAATCATAGCCCCAGATAAATTTTGAGGTCTACAATTCTATTCCTCTGTGTAATCTAATCTATCTTGTCCAAGACTTTGCTATAGTTTATATGTTCTTTCTCCTGCAACATTTCTCTGTAAATACAAAATCATTCCTGTATGAATTTTTAAAAATCTTTTATCATTATCTATTACAAAATCCTCCCTTGACTCTGCATACTATCCCTCTTCTCTCTGCCCTATTCACAGCAAAATGTCTTGAGATTGTTGTTGCTAGTCTTGTTTCTGTTTCTTCATTTCCTATTCTCTCATCTCTATCTCGGGATTACTGCACTCTGCTAACACTGCTTTTAAGGTTACCAATGACTTACGTGTAAACAAATCCAATCTTCACCTCTCTTCTGAACTCTTAACATCTTTCACAAAGTTGACTACTTCCTTCTCACGACACTTTCTTCTTTTGACTTTGGTTATATCACATTTTCCTACTTTTCTTCCTATTTCACTGACCACTCCTTCTTAGTTTCATTGATTCATTTAACCTCTGCTCAATATCTAAGCACTGGGATTCTCCGAAACTCTCTTCTGGACCTTCTTCTCTTTGTCTGGCTATGCTCTCTCACCAAGCAATGAACTTTGATTGTATTGCTTTACATACCATCAGTATCTGAAAGGCTTTCAAATCTTTATTTCCAGACCTGACTTCTTCCTGGAACTTCAGACTTATGTTTCCAACTGCCTACTGAAATTCTTCTCAAGGATCTCTAACAAGCATCTCAAATTTAACATGTCCTAAGAACAACTCTTGATCATTTGCCTCCCAGATCTGTTTCTCTTCAATAATTTCGTCTCAGCCAATTTTATCAACATGTACCCAGTTGGTTTCAGTAAGAAGTCTAAGAGTTAGAGCATTTGTTCTCTTTCTTTTCTTTTCTTTTTCTTTTTCTTTTTTTTTGAGTTGGAGTCTTACTCTGTCGCCCAGACTGGAGTGCAGTGGCATGCTCCTGGTCACCTCAGCCTCGACCTGCTGGGCTCTGGCAATCCTTCCGCCTCAGCCTTCCAAGTAGCTAGAACTACAGGCACGCGCTACCATGCCCAGCTAATTTTTTGATTTATTGTAGAGATGAGGTCTCACCAAGCTGTCCAGGCGGGTCTCAAACCCGCGGGCTCAGGCAACCCACTCACCTCAGCCACCCAAAGCGCTGGGATTACAGGCTGAGCCACTGAGCCTGGCTTGTTCTCTTTATTTTCATTCTCTCATATCCAATCTGTTATAAGTTCTACCTCTAAAATATTTTTTTAATCTATTCATTTCTGTCCACATTAGTCCAATCCTCATCCTCATCCCAGATTATTGCTACTTAATGTCATCTCTTTGAATTTCACTTACTCACTTAGAATCCATTCTTTGTACAACAAATCAGTATTTTAAAACAATAATATCATGTCCCTCACCAGCTTAAAGCTTATCAATTGTTTCCCAATGCAATTAGAATAAATATGCTTTACTTGCCTTGGCTTTGGAACCTCCTGCTTTCCTCTCTGCACTCTTCTGGTACTGTGTTCTCTTCATCTCTGCACTCCAGTCCTGTGGCCATTTTTCAGACATGCCAGGTTCATTCCTTTTGTTTCCGTGTATGGCCATTCACTCTGCCTTGTGAATGCTCTTCGCCTTGGATCATTGTGTGGTTATCCCTTTTTGTCTTTAGATCCCATCTGACATGTCATCCCTTCAAAGTGGGTCTCCTTTGAATTCCCAAATAAACTAGCAGTCATATTAGCCCATTGCCCTATATTGATTGCCACCATAGCACTTACAACATTATAGTTTATTACTATATTTTCCTTAGTTTGTGTATGTTGCTTATTTATTTACTGGTTTGTTGGTTGTTTTATCTTCTCTGCTCAGTTTCACCTTTTACTAGAGCATAAACCCAAGGAGATCAGAGAATTTGTCAGTCCTGAAAGAGACCTTAAAGAGTACCTGATAATCTAGAAACATCTGGTGAATAGAAAAATGAATGAATAACTGAATAGACATTTGGATATCTTTCACAGAACGTTTTAGATGCACTTTAAACTATGCGTGCCTTCTTCTTAACCACAGTTTGATTTCCTTGAAGTTTGAACACCTTGAAGAGTGTTAGATGTTTATTTCTTGGATGAGTGCATAAAAGTGTTTACTTGATTTGCAATAATGGGAAACCAGGTATGAGAACTGCTAAAATGGATGCACAAAAAATTGGGGTCCAAATTATTGTCACAATGCATATTATATGTCAGTACTTTTATTTTAAAAGTATTGCTGTTTGCTAGAATATTGGATGGGATAGCCAGATGAAAGTAATAAAATTAAATGAAAAGAATACTGCATTTAGAGTTGAAAGGTGAGCTGTACAAGCCTATGTCAACAAAAACTTTTTATTAATGAGTATGAAGAAGAACTTGGAATGAACTGGGAATCCCCAAGGAACATGGTAGATGTCTCCAGTCTCTATCTGTAATTCTATACTTTAATGCATAGTTAAGATATGTCCTATTTTTGTGAGAACTCATGATTTTCTAGCCTGGAGCCATCTCTCCCTAGTCTGAACTCTCAAATGATTTTGCCTCTATCTCTACAGATAACGACTATTTACTGCTTTCTTTTAATATTTATGTACATGCCTTAATCTCTCCGCCTAGGCTGAAAACTCCTTAAGATGAGGCGCTGTGTTTTGTTTTGTTTTAATTACTGTGTTTCATATAATTTCCTGCAAATAGTTGGAGAACACTTAGTAAATATTTAGTTTGTAAGTGAATGAATAAGTAACAGACAAGGCTAGATTATGTGAGTTTATGTGTATTTCTTTAAATGATAAAACTGCAAAAACATTATAGAAACAAAAGCTGTTGGGGAGGTTTTTAAAAAACATACTTTGTATGTTTCTAGGTTTGGAGGATGGTATTTGCTGTAAATATTAACAAATGAAATAGAGAAGAAGAAAATGAGATCTTTCTGAAATATGCTATTACTCTAGTTGGTTTAAAATTAAGACAATTAAAGAAACATTATTTAAGAGTCTTAATTTTATTAAGGGTGGATGAATAGATGAATGGATTGATAGATAAATAGATAGACAGAAGCAAACATCTAGAACCTAAGATTGACATAGATAGGTAGGTACACATACATACATACACACAAATGTGGACACATGGGTAGATAATTAACATCTAGGACCTATTTGGCCAGTAAGTATATTATTTCCCTGTGAAATAACAACATGTAATACTTTGTGTTTATGGTTTTTAAATTGAATGCATATAGCTAAAATTTCTAAAAAGCATTTTATTCTTATTTTTTATAACTTGTTAACTTATATATTTGGCACAGTTTTTATTTAGTGGTGTAACTTAATTGCTGTTTATTATTACAGTGTGATTTATAAAACTTTATTTTATAACTTTATATCAGCATATAAACATCAAATTATAAAATAAATCAAATTCCCACTGACAGCATAAGAAACAAACAAACAAACAAACAAAAAAACCCACTTCGTTAGTGGAAATTCAATTAGAGTTCCTATCCTCTTGAGTTTATGTGAGATGCTTGTGGACCTGAAAGGAAATATTTACAACTTTCCGGTGAACCAGCGAACCAGTGGCCAAAATTTAATTAAAAATTTACATCGACTGTAATAAGGACCAAAATTGGCCATAAACACATGGTATAGACCAATATAAATTTTCTTTTTTGACTACTCAGTACAGTGATATAATTTTATTTCACTGTGTAAGATGAGGAATGAGGAAATAAAACTATAACCCTATCATAGGGCAGCAAACACACTGAAGATAGAGACTTGATCTTATTCATTATTGAATTCCTAAGGCTAGGAGTGCCTGAACATACAGTAAACACTCATGACATAGTGTTCTGTAATGTAGGAACATAAGAATTCAGATCTAATGTGAATGTAGACTCACTGTCATCATTCACTTATATTAGTCCCTATTATTTTATTAGCTTTGTAACAATGACATTTAATTTGTTACACCACTTACAGATTTTGACAAGGATTTTTCTGGAGTTGAAAGCCAGTGATTTTTTGTAGAAGGGAGAAACAAGTTATTGAAATAGTTATTGAATATTTGCTGTTTTTCTAACACATAAAGTGATATATATATCATATATATATATGATGCAGATTATAGCTTCCAATATAAGTAAATCGGAGTTGAGTTCCTGTTTGTGATTTCAGCCTGTATTTTAGTCTATGAGATGACTCTAACCAATTTATGCTCATTCTCTGTATATTGAGAATGAAGGAGAAAGATAGGTGCTGATAGCTGAGTTTGCCTTGTGTACTCTTTAGTGTTCTCTCATTAAACACAGAATTTCATCCACCATCAGCATTAGACAAAGACCCTGTGTGATCATGACAGACTAGACAAAAATGAGACCACTCCGTACTCATGCCTGACTCAAGCAAAGGCATTAACATTTTGCAGATCAGAAAATGACCCAATATTCCCCATCTGCACTTCTGTTTTGGCTAACCAATGGCAGCTTTAACCCTAATTTACTATTCTTGTCTTTTATACTTTATTTATGTATTTGTTTGTTTTTAAATAAGAGTTTCACTATGTAGCCCAGACTGGAGTGCAGTGGCATGGTCACAGCTGACCTCAGCCTCGACCCCTTGAGCTCAGGTGATCCTTTGCTCCTCAGCCTCCTGAGTAGCTGGGATTATAGGTGTGCCACCATGCCTGGCTAAATTTTTTTTTAAGAGACAAGGTCTCACCATGTTCCTCTACCTAGTATCAACTCCTGGGCTCAAGCAATCCTCTCGCCTCAACTTCCCAAAGTGCTGGGATTACAGGCATGAGTGCTTTTCAGATAAGAAACTTAAGATACCCAATCATAGATTTACTCCTACTTTCTGACAATATCCAATCCAGAGCAAAGTCCTGCCTTTTTTGAACTCTCCCCAAAATCACCTAACGGAAGTTCAAATCCTATATGTTCTGTCTGACACCCTCTTACTCAGATACCCCACAGTTCCCTCATTACAGTGAATCAACAGATCCACACTTGTTCAAAAACAGGCGTGTTCCAGGTGAAATGTGTTAAGACTTAAATGTTATTTTGTTTTTTATGTATACGTGCATGTTTTTTCCTGAATAAAGTTTCTGGAAGGCAGTAGAAGTTTGAACTAGACAAAAACTAAAGCTTCAAATGTATGCAGAGTTGTAGTTTGTTTGACCAACCAATATTACTATATATTTCCATAGACCCCTTTTGAAAGATTAAAGTGTCAACATGGTATAACCTACATGTTTGAGTCCTGAACTTTCTTTCTATGGATTGGTAACCTTTCTGTTAAGTAGTTTGCCATAAATTCAAACATAACAGTACTAAGGGACTAACACACCACTGAAAGACTTGCTGGAAAAAATACATTTAAGACGTAAAGCTTATTTGTCTGAATGAGATGAGTTGTTCCTGACCTTCCGCAAAGTAAGGCATTTTGAAACTGGAATTTTGAAACTGGAATTTTTATGATACTATATTTTGAATAAATACAAGCTTAGTGATTTATCAGTTATGCAATATCATCCTTTTATTATTTGTATCTGGCCAGTGAAATAATCTTCCTACACCATCTCTTTAGTATGTAATGCACTCTACTGGGTATTAAAACTTTTTAAATAGCTAGGTATTCATTAGATAATCTTACACGGAGTAAAAAATATTTGAGTTAAGATTGCAAAACACAGTTGATTCCATATATATATAATACAATGTTTAATTGTATTTTCAAAATAGATTATTTTTCAGATATTAAGCTATAGGACAGTTTTTCAGTCAATGCTTTTGTCAATATTATTTTTTTCTCATGTTATAAAATGTATCTTCATCAGGAAGAGCATTAAAAATAAAATAGAAAATGTTATTTTACCCTTGACTACCCAGTGGCATATATTGTTTGCCTATATGCCTATTTATACTTCAAAATGCAAAATGGAAATAAAGATATTTGGGAGGAATTTTCTAGAATAAAGAATGAAAGGATGGCTTCTACATTTGGAAAATGGCTTAAAATAGTTGTGATTTTTACAATGGAAAGATGAAGTACAGAGGCAGGTTGTACATAACTTATTTGGCAAAATTAGGACTCTGAAAATGGATATTGCCCTTAAAACCTGACAAAGGAACATTTAAGTTTAGTAATGGTTTTTCAAAGTTTATAAAAAGGACATATTGGTGGGCAATATTTACACTCCCATCTTAGAAGAGTTTTGGTGAAGATGATGATGGTGCATGGATCATAAAAGGTGGAGAATACAGTAAATGATCTTTGGGATTCTAACAGTTAGTTATGGAGATTATGCTAAAACATTTTAAATAATTAGGTCAAGAGAAGTATTTACATTGATAGGTATTAAATGAAAGGAAAATAGGTGGTTAGGAAAGAGAGGAACGAGAGTGGGTTAGAGTAGTCAGGAAAGATGGCATGATTGAGTTGAGGTTGGCCTGAGCCTTAAAGAACAGACAGAATTGTAAGAGATGGAGAAAGGAGAAGAACATTCAGGTCATATGACCATCAATATATGATGCTACTCATCATCATTGTTAACAAATATCTTAACATAGGCTTTCTCCAAGATATTCCAGTAAGCAACAAGGGAGATGGAAATTTACAAATTCATTAGATGCTTGCTGAATTTACATTTTTAAAGACTTTCTAGTCTTGGAAAACATGCAGAATTACAGACCAAAATGGGCCAACAGGACTGTCAAGCAGCAGAATTCTGGGTGGAATGACAATTATATCTGACCTGATTTATTTTTTGTTCTCATATTTTAATGTATTTACATAAAAGGAAAGAAATATTATCTCAAGTAACCCTTTCTATCCTGATTTTCTCATATCTAAAATAAAGATATTTAAGAACTGGATCTTTGAGGGCCCTTGCAGATTTGTAATTGCATAGTTCTTTGTTCTGTGTTTATCAGCATACAACATATAATATGAAAGAGTTAGATCTTAGTCTTCATGGTGTGGATTATATGAAATGGAGTTTTGCTCATATAAATTGTTGCATGTTATTTTAACCTAGTTTACAGTTTAAAACAAAAAACCTTGAAAATTGGAGTAGGCCATTTGAAGCTCCTGCTGGATCAGGCAGTATCAGGAGTTGTGCCTACCCTTCAGAATTTTGAACAAGCTAAGTATCATATTTCATCTAATTTTGGAAAAACTTGCATGATTATTACTACAATGTACTTTAGTCTGTCTATTTTTTTGGTCGTCTTTAAAAATCTGCCTGTGGGTTAATATGAAAGGGAGAAAGCTTCAAAAATGCACTTAATAACTCTAGACAATAGAGTGACCCTCAATAGAATTGCAGTAACTGAAGTATGTGTAAGAAAGATGCTATGATTCTAAGCTATATTGGGAAATGTTAACCAGAGTTAACTTACTTCTAATCACAATCCCGTGGATGACTTTCCTCCCATTGTCTTCCATTCTGTCAGTCTTCCACATTCTTTGTCTTGGAGATAGAATCACACATCAGAAACACTGAGAGAGCAAAGATGTCAACAGTTTGAGTTGCAGAAGCCAATACTGCAGTGTAGATGAGTTTGTGAAGAAGATATGATGATCCATATAGGGCCTTCTTCAACTTTGCTGCCAAGATAAAATAAGAGTTCTCCTGATGGATGAGAAGTGATGTGTGACTAAATGACCATCTCTAAGGGAAAAGTGAGTCATGCACTTATCCCCAGTCAATCCTAGGAGGTGGATTATCGACAGAGTTCTCAATAGAGTTCTCTGTTGATAGGTTCATTAATAGAATACCAGATGGGAACAGTGTTTTCCTAGATAGGGTGTGGGGAGTCAGGAAGAACTCGGAGACTGATGGGCAGCATCACTACCTTTTCTGAACCCATCACATTATGAGAGAAGTAAACCGATCTCCATGTACCTGAGGGGTTCAATAGTTGGGAACAAACATTTGCATGTTTGTGAACTTTGGCAAGAAGATAGAGGAAATTCAAAGAGATGCTAAGATGGAGAGATGACACTAAGGACCAGATGTCATTTCCCCGAACTCCTCCTACTTATCTGCATTGTCTAGTCATTAAATATGCTTCTTGGAACTTTTAAAAAATCCTGAACTGATTAACTCAAAGTTTCTGCCACCTGGCAGGTTGTGTCATGAAAAATAAATTTAGCTGATCAATAAATGTAACAGTAAAAACTGATACAGTGCTTACTGTGCTCCAAACACTATTCTAAGCACTTTAGGTGTAGTAACTAATAAAAGTCTCACACAATCAATGGCGTTATTGTTATCTCCACTTATTGGTTATTAAACTGAGGCCTAGAGAAGTCTTGCCCAATATCACACAGCCAGTAAGTTACAAAGCCACGATTCAAATCCAGGCAGTCTATATTTGATTACAAAAGATCACTTCTCAAAGAGATGTAACAAATAAAATTATATTTCTGGTATAACTGAGTCTGTAACTCCTATTTTATGTGCATCATACTTATGTTGGCGGGATCTTGTGAAAAGCAGTCTTTGACATTTGTTTCTGTATGTATTCTTAGCAGGCTGTTTGAGGATGCTGCTTATTCTATAACACAGTGTGCTTTCTGGAAGACCATGGAAGTAATTTCTCTATTCTTAGTATTGGAAATATTTGAGCTTCTTCTGAGTAACCACTTTATTTATATTTTGTAGAAAAATCAACTATTTAATCTTATTTCTCTATTTTCATTGGTTGCTATGTAACTTAGAGCCAAACGTCAAGTTTGCTATTGGCAAGTCTCTATAAATTTATGACTTGTGTTGTGTGCACTCACTGTACTGTTCCATCCCAACTTTCCCTTTGCTCTGCTTTTTACCTATTTTAATTTACTTTATCTGTCAGTAATGTACATATCTTAGTAAAACACCTTAAATCCTTTTTGAGAAAGGCAGGTTGTAAATACATGCAAATATTATTTTTCTTTGCTTCCAAACTGCATCACTCTTAGATCTTTCTTGGTCAGCAGAAGGACCCCAATGATTACTTTATAGTAATGCCATTCCTTCATTGGCACATTTTATCCATAGAGGACAGAGAGGATAAGCTCTGAAGGACACAGTGTGCTTACTGTTCTCTCCTGTCTATTTTTGTGCTGAAGGGGTTGTGGTGAAAAGAAATGTTGACACATGGGGAAGAGTTATGTAGGGGCTAACTATGTGGGCTCTGAGGTCAGAATTGACTTATATCCCAGTTCTGCTACCCACTGCTATGTGACCTTAGACAAGTTACTTAACTTCTCTGTGCCTCAGTTACCTCATCTGTAAAAAAGAGCTAAAATAGTAACCCACATTGGTGTAGTTTTTGTGACTATTAAATAAGTTGATGTAGGTGGACATTCATTGCCTTCAATAGATGCTCGTAAAATAGCTTATATCCCAGTTCTGCTACCCACTGCTATGTGACCTTAGACAAGTTACTTAACTTCTCTGTGCCTCAGTTACTTCATCTGTAAAAAAGAGCTAAAATAGTAACCCACATTGGTGTAGTTTTTGTGACTATTAAATAAATTGATGTAGGTGGACATTCATTGCCTTCAATAGATGCTCGTAAAATAGCCAGTAAGTATGGCAGTAAGGTTAAAGACTTCGAAGGAGTCTTTGGGCCATGCGCTGTGGCTCAACCCGTAATCCCAGCACTTTGGGAAGCCAAGGTGAGAGGATTGCCTGAGTCCAGGGGTTTGAGACCAGCCTGGGCAATTTGGTGAGACCTCGTCTCTAAAATAAGTCACAAAAATTACCCAGGCCTGGTGGTGTGCGTCTGTAGTTCCAGCTACTTGGAAGACTGAGGCAGAAGGATCGCCTGAACCCAGCAGGTTGAGGCTGCAGTGACCATGAGCATGCCACTGCACTCCAGCCAGGGTGACAGAGTGAGATTCCAACTCAAAAGAAAAAAAAAAAAGAAAAAAGAAAGAGTCTTTCGAATCTCAATAAACCAAATAGAATATTCTTGATATAACTCATAAAGAGGCCAATCAAAAGTAGTTTGTTGCTTTTAAAGTAGAGATTTTTTTTTTTTGCCATAATTCGTGGGCATCATATTATTTTACTCTCTGCAAGGCTGCAGCTTACATTTTTATTTGAACTTTTACATATTCTTTTAAGCATAGAATTATAGGGCAAGAAGAGATCTCAAGACCATGAGCACTGACCATGTTAGTGATCCCACGCAAACTGTGATAAAGATTATATCAGAGAAGGAAGTGGACTTGCATTCTCCCTAGGAAAACTAGTGTAAGCATATTTTCTCTTTCAAAAATGATTTTTTTCATGCCATAAGAAATTCTTAATAATATTCGTTAAACTTTTATTTTCAGTCTTATAAAAATATCAACATGTAAATATATTCGAAATCAATAAATTAATTCAAGACATCTTTCAAGAAACTATTGAGCCGATAAAAGGTATGACATGTAGTGAGTACCCCTGCCCTCAAGGTGGTTACAACCTGGTAAAGGTAGGCATGTAACTGAATATTGTTTGGCAAAACATGCAAACACACAGGCGCAGAGAGAAAACACAACATGGAAGATATCATAACAGAGATGATTTGTACTATAGGACTTGAAAGATGAGAAGGCATTTCCAGTTCTTAGCCTGTGTGGGTGGGAGAATTTCAAGTTAGGGAATAAAATACAAGAGAAGGAAAACCTTCTGGAGAGTGATAGGCATGGCGCAGAGTGGCAGTTGAAAAGGCGGTGAGCTCTGATTCCATGCAAGTGGCAGGTGATCACTGAAGATTTCTTAGGCTTGGGGTAAACATCATAGGATCTGCCTTCAAGAAAGGTAGCACTGGAGAATATATCTTGGAAGAGAGTGAGGATGAAGGAAGGAGAGCAGTTGCTGGAGAGAAAGTGAGGAGAAAACCTCTCCACCAGGGACTTCTTCTCACCTCTGGCTTCAGCCTGACAAGCCTGCTATATAGTTCCAGCTTCTTACAGATGAGTCTCGTGTTTTTTATTTTTCTAGCTCAGGGATGATGACAAATTCCTTCTGTTGCTAATAACTGGATTGCATTATTACCCTCTTCCATCACCTATGTGCCCAATTTCCTGAAATAAATTCCTTCTGCATTAAGTATTCAGAATGGTCTCTGTTTCATGGCTAGACCCTAACTGGTACACTGTAGCAATAATCTAGAGGAGAGGTATTGAGGATCCCAATAGTAGAAGAGAGAGTGAATATGGAGAGGAGAGAGTGAATTAAAAAAACAGAACCGCCGGGCTCGGTGGCTCAGCCTGTAATCCCGCGCATTTGGGAGGCTGAGGTGAGTGGATTGCCTGAGCCCGCGGGTTCGAGACCCGCCTGGGCAACTTGGTGAGACCTCATCTCTACAATAAATAAAAAAATCAGCCAGGCGTGGTAGCG
>CAUYQG010131287.1:0-31930 GCA_963574415.1 Tarsius wallacei
GCCCGGCTAATTTTTTGATTTATTGTAGAGATGAGGTCTCGCTTGCCCAGGCGGGTCTCGAACCCGCGGGCTCAGGCAATCCACTCACCTCAGCCTCCCAAAGGCGCGGGATTACAGGCTGAGCCACCGAGCCCGGCAAATGTTGCATTCTTAATTGTTCATGTTGATAGAATGGAGAAGAGGTGAAATTATTTAGTTATAGTATCACAGTGCTTTGTAGTAATAGTCTTTGCCTACTTTCTTTTCCCCACTGTTACTTCTAAATTATTTTCTTGAGCTTCAGAAAATATTGTCAGCTAGATTAAGATTATGGTTCTTGTAGCTACTAATACAGCACAGTTAATCTGCAGAAATAATTCTTAACTTGGGACTCATTGACCACAGGAATCCATAAATGAAAATTTTGGCCGGGTGTAGTAACTCACACCTGTAATACCAGCATTTTGGGAGGCCGAGGTGGGAGACTCACTTGAGCCCAGGAGTTTGAGACCAGCCTGGGCAACATAGTGAAGCCTCATCTCTACAAAAGATTTTAAAAAATATATGAGGCAGGCATGGTGGCGTGTTCCTGTAGTTCCAGCTACTTGGATACTGAGATGGAAGGCTCACTTGAGTCCAGGAGATTGAGGCTGTGGTGAGCTGTGATTGTGCCACTGCACTCCAGCCTGGGGACAAAGTGAGACTCTGATTCAAAACAAAAACAAAAACAGAAACATAATGATCCTTAACGTTCTGATGAACCTGTAACATTTCAAACAAAGTAAGTTTCCTGGGAGAAAAATATTAATAGCTTTTATAAGATTATTTGTGGAAGATTATCAGTGGTCAAAAATTTTTTTTCTGGTGTTTTGACTAGAATAGAGGTAAAGGAGAATGTTCACTTAAAAATTGTATGTTAGCCGGGCTCAGTGCCTCAGCCTGTAATCCCTCGCTTTGGGAGGCTGAGGTGAGTGGATTGCCTGAGCCCGCGGGTTCGAGACCTGCCTGGGCAACTTGGCGAGACCTCATCTCTAAATAAATCAAAAAATTAGCTGGGCGTGGTAGCGCACACCTGTAGTTCCAGCTACTTGGAAGGCTGAAGCAGAAGGATCGCCGGAGCCCAGCAGGTCGAGGCTGCGGTGACTGGGAGCGGCCACTGCACTCCAGTCTGGGCGACGGAGTGAGACTCCAACTCAAAAAAAAAAAAAAAAAATTGTATGTTGACAATTTAATATTTATACACATTTAAAAAATTTTAGTATTTATGTCGTTTTTAGAATTAATACATAATTATTCGTTTTATTTGTGTTCATTTTGTGTTTTTGAATACAAAAATATTCATTTTAAAAATTAATACATAATTATACATTCTTCTTATTTATGTCTTTTAAAAATTATTATTATTATGATTATCATCATCATCATCTTTAGATTTGTTGTAGAGACAAGCTCTAGCCAAGTTGTCCAGACTGGTCTTGAACCTCTGGGCTCAGGAAATCCTCTTGCTTCTGCCTCCCAAAGTACTGGGATTACAGGCATGAGCTACTGTGCCTGGCCATTCTTTCTCTTATTTAAATGATACATTTGCTGCTAAAAAAAAACAAAAAAAAACCAAACTACCACCACCACCACCACCACAACAAAAAACTTTTGAGAAACTACAGAAAATCAGAGCTAAAAACAAAAATCAAAACTATTCCACTACCCAGATAACTAACATCTGAGAACTTTTTGTGTATGTCTTTGATGTGAAATTGTGAATAGCAGAGTTTAAAAGTTTACAAAAATGTGATTTTACCATATGTATGTTTTACAATCTGATTTTTCATATATAGTTAACTGTGATCAGTCTCTCTGTGTCATCAAATGTTATCTGTGTCATCGTTTTTATTTTATTTTTTTGAGTTGGAGTCTCTCACGCTGTCACTCAGGCAGTAGTGCAGTGGATGCTTACAGCCACTGCAGCCTCAGCCTGCTGGGCTCAGGCGTTCCTTTCACCTCAGCCTTCCAAATAGCTGGAACTACAGGTGCGCACCACCACACCCAGCTTTTGATTTATTGTAGAGATGAGGTCTTGCCATGTGGCTCAGACTGGTCCTGAACCCATGGGCTCAGGTAATCCTCTGGCTTCCACCTCCCAAAGTGCTGGGATTATAGGTGTGAGCCATCGTGCCCGGCTTATTATTTTTATTTTTATTTTTTTGAGTTGGAGTCTCACTTTGTCTTTTAGGCTGGAGTGCAGTGGCACATCATGGGCTTACCACGCCTGGTGATTTTTTTTTTTTGTAGAGATGAGGTCTTGCTATGTTGCCCAGGCTGGTCTCGAACTCTTGGGCTCAAGCAATTCTCCCGCCTCAGCCTTCCAGTGTTGGGATTACATGTATGAGCCACTGTACCTGGCCTATGTCATCATTTTTAAATGCTATATAACAGTCATGTATCTGACACTCCTTTGCTTTGTAAGATTAGGAAAGTTAGTTACACGGACTGGTTTAGCAGATTATCATTATTTCATGAATGGGAATGGTGTAGGAGGAAAATAGAGGATGGCGAGAAAAAGTAATAGAGTAAAGAGAAGACTAAATTAATGAAAGCATATAAGGGTCTGAAAGGAATATTGTATGTGACAAAAGCACTGGTATACCACAGGACATAATTCTTCATGTTAGAAGTATTGGTAGATCTTTTTATTACTTGTTTTAAGCTTATTTCAAAACAGGTTTAGGTTTATATCTTGTAAATTTTACATTCCTTAGTAGGAATTCAAAGCTCTTTGCTGTCTCCTGCCTTAGCCTTCTAAAATGTTGGAATTATAGACGAGAGCCACTGTACCTGGTCTGGAAAATTATTTTCTTTCAAAATTTTGGAATAGTATTCCAGGTTCCAATATTGCTTTGGAAAAGTATTAGCTATTTTTATTTTTGAGCTCTTCCTTGTTACTCTGGTTACCCTTTCTGAAGGCTTTTAGGATCTTTATTCCTCCTCAGCTTCAGAAATTTCACGATAATATCTGTTTTGGTAGGCCTGTCAGTTCTGAAAATTTTATTTCATAATTTCCTCACCTCCATATTTACTACTCTGCCTTCCTGGAACTATTATTAGTTAGATATTATACCTTCTAATTTCAGTGATCTAGTATTTTTATGTCTGTCTCAGGATATAAATTGCAATTAAAAACCTTCTTCTTCCTGCATTTCTTTTTACCGCTTGTTTTTATCAGCCTTAGGTTTTTCTTTTAAGTCTTTCTATTGTTGGCTGTCTTTTCGGTTAAGAGAGGGGTACTAAAAAGTGAATTGGAAGTTCTCTGTGGGTAGAGCATCTCAGATGTTGGCCTGTACTGTATGGATGGTAAAATAGCAAGTAGGCTTTCTTTTTGGGGATAAATTGACTTTTCTCTTGAACTGTTTACAGTCTCTAAGAGAAATATCTTTTAGTCTTTGGCCCTGAGATATGTTACTCTGTTTATTGGATAGGGAAGGGTACTTCAGGAGGTCTGCCATTTTGTCATCTATTTCACTTTTCTTGCTTTCAACTTATTGATCATACCTGCCTTTTTTGATATTTGGTGTTCCTGAGTTTATCTTGTTTATATATAGAAAAAGCTCATTTCCCTAAGTGAAGTGTTAGTTGTATTTTGGCCCCCTGGGGTGGGAATCTGCAGGTTTTAATTGTACCTTTCGTTCAGTTCTCCTGTTTTTGCTCCATGTTTCATCCCTGTCTTTGGAGATAGTTGATGCTCTTAAGTCCTTAGCCTTTCCAGTGTCCTGTAGGGTAGATTTTTCTTTTTGTTGGTATATCCTTTTGTAGTCCCAGGGTTATTTCTTCCACTCTAAGTTACTTATTGTTTCTCCCTTTTCTGCCATCCAAAATTTGTTGATATCTGTCATTTTTTTGTTCCACCATTTCTGTTCTTATAGATTTCTGTCTTTTTTTTTTTTTTTTAAACTTTTGTATATTTGTAGTGTGGTTTGGAACAGAGAACAAATAAGTTTATGCATAAAATCAAGCTGGTTGAAACTCATAGCTCAAAAAAAAAAAGTGAATGTGAGTTTAACTGCAAGTAATGTTTTTATTTAAGAATCTTTTTTCCCCTTGCATGGTGGATTTGGTATATATAGAGAAATATACCTGTAATCCCAGTAGGCTGAGATGTGGGAGGATCTCTTAAGGTCAGAAGTTCGAAACCAGGCTGGGCTACATAGCAAGACTCCTTCCTTCCTTCCTTCCTTCCCTCCCTCCCTCCCTCCCTCCTTACCTACTTCCTTCCTTCCTTCCTTCCTTCCTTCCTTTGCATTATTTAAAATTTAAATGTATATAGGTAGAGTCATAAAAGTAATAAAATGACATTGCAGGTCCAGGAATGTCTGTGTACAACCACAAGCCCCTACCTCAGCAGGAAATGAGAAAAACCTTATTTGTCTTGAGATGTCTTGCCTCCTTGTTGATCAACCCCTGCAAATTTGTATCTTTAAGGTTTGCTTCTTTCTAGTCTCTGCCTCTGGTGAGACTCTTTATTAAAAAGATAAAAAGATTAGCTGGGCGTGGTGGTGCATACCTGTAGTCCTAGCTACTCAGGAGGCTGAGGTGGAAGGATGCATTGAGCCCAGGAGTTTGAGACTGCAGGGAACTATTATCACACCACTGTATTACAGTCTGGGTGACAGTGCGACCCGTCTCAAAAAAAAAAGAAAGAGAAAGAAATGCTATATTAAGAATTCACAGACCTAGACATCTCAGAATTGAGTGTAAAGTATAATTTATGTACTATATAATTATTTTAATAATACATGTATTTGTATATGTGTGTGTATGTTTTCAGACTCATAACTCACCTTTAACTCATATTTTGTGTCTGCAAGGACCCAGACTCAGTTTTTTCTGTTACCTTTTTCATATCATTTTGCCTTGGAAAATTAGTTTCCTAGGTTAGTTACTAAGAAGTTGAATGCCCACTTTCTTTTTATTAAATTTTTTTTTTTGAGTTGGAGTCTCACTCTGTTGCCCAGGCTGGAGTGCAGTGGCATGCTCACGGCCACTGCAGCCTTGACCTGCTGGGCTCAGGTGATCCTTCTGCCTCAACCTTCCAAGTAGCTGGAGCTACATACAGGGTGCGCCGCCACGCCCAGCTAATTTTTTGATTTATTGTAGAGACTAGGTCTCACCAAGTTGCCTGGGCGGGCTGGTCTTGAACCTGTGGGCTCAGGCAATCCTCTTGCTTCCACCTCCCAAAGTGCTAGGATTACAGACTTGAGCCACTGCACCTGGCTAATACCCACTTTCTAACAATTTAAAAAGTATATTTGGCTGAATCTTTGGCTTTCTCTGTCTAAATCTGATATCTTTTTTCTGGGAACTGAGCTTCCATTTAAGAAAGATACCTAACTTTATGACCTCTCACTTTGAGCCTGATTTTTTCCTAAACATTAAAGGAAGAAGCTGTTCATCAGAATAACTTTAGGAGCATGTGTTTGTTTTTCTTTTTGTGGAAATTGTAATATTATAGAATTTTAAAGCTGGAGGAGGCCTTAGCAGTAAAAACCCTTTCATTTTGCCACAGAGAATAGGTGTGGTGTATCATTTATATATTTTTCTGTAACAAATTTCTCCAAAAGTAGTATTGTATCTTAAAACAATGATAAACATTTATTCTCCTCAGAGTTTCAGTGGGATAGGAATTTGGGAGTGGTTTAGCTGGTTGGTCTGGCTCTGGTTTATCATAAGTTTTTAGTCAAGATGTTAGCCAGGTTACAGTAATCTAAAGGGGCTGGAAGATATGCTTCCAAATTGGCTCACTCTACATCGTTGTCAAGTTAGAGCTGGCTGTTAATGGGAGGACTTAGCTCTTTCTCATGTAGACCCCTCTACTGGTTGCTTCAGTGTTGTTACAGCATGATAGCTGGTATCCACAAGAGAGCAAGGCAGAAGTGACAATGTCTATTATAATCTAGTCTCAGATGTCACATATAGTTATTTCTGTCACATTCTATTTGTTAGAAAAGAGTACCATCCACATTTAATAGGAGGAAAGTTGGGCTTCACTTTTTATACCGAAGAATATCAAATAATTTATCACCATACTTCCAATTCACCATATCTAGAGAAATGAAATTATTTCTGCATGGTCAGACTGGGAGTTTGTATGCAGAATACAGGTTTTGAAACTAAGTACAAATTATAAGTAGTAGTTGCCTAGCTGTCATCTATCATTGGGTACACATAGGAACTGGGTACTTGTATGTATATTATTTACTTATTGATTTACCAGAGCCTTTTAATTATCCACAATATGCCAGGCATTGTGCTACTAACAACATATCTGAGATAACTGGATTTGTGTGTAATGCTTACTGATTTTTTTGTTTTCGTTTATTTTTATCTTTTACAGGAGCCAAATAGTGAGTGTGAGTGTATATGTGAGTGGTGTTCCTATACTTTTGATCTACCAGATAATGTTGGAGCACTCCTCCCAAGTAGACTTCAAGCAGATTATTAATTTAAAACTGTAGCTGTTTTATTAGTTGACAACAAAACCCCTTATGTTAAATAACCAGCTAGCTTTACTAGTAAGCTAGCTTTACTAGTATGGTGTTTTGTTATAGCCAGTTTCCTTGCTAAACATTTATTAAGTACTCGATATTGGAGAAGCAAAGAAGTATGCTATGATTTCTTGGTGTGATGCTATCTTTATAAGTTATGGTGCTATCTCAGCAGGAAGGAGAAAATAAAAACTGAAGTCTAGAAAAATTTTTGTATTTGCTTACTTGTTTTTTAATACTATTAAAAAATGTAACTACTTCTCTCAATATTTATTTATTGAATTTTCTTTTCTTATAGGCAATGTCTATGCTGCTTCAAGGAATATAAGCATTTGGAGATTTTTAACCAAGTAGTGTGTGCACTTATTAATTTAGTGATTGCCCAAGTTCAAGTGCTCCGGGACCATCTTTGTAAAAATTGTACTGCTATTAACATAGATTCCACGTGGCAAGATGAGAGTAATCAAGCGGAAGAACCACTGAATATAGACAGAGAGTGTAATGAAGGAAGTACAGAAAGACAAAAATCAATAGAAAAAAAATCAAACTCTACAAGAATTTGTAATCTGACTGAGGAGGAGTCTTCAAAGAATTCTGATCCTTTTAGTTTATGGAGTACAGATGAGAAGGAAAAACTCTTACTGTGTGTGGCAAAAATTTTTCAAATTCAGTTTCCCTTATATACTGCTTATAAGCATAATACTCATCCTACTATAGAGGTATGTAAAAATAAGTATTTTGAATTTTAAGTAATACCAATTTATAGTTAGCTTGGCAGTATGTTTCTCACTTATAAATAAATATGAGGATAGTTTTTGTTGGTAGAAAAATTTATGAAAATCATTATTGTTATAAGAATTATTCCAGATTTCTCCAGAGCATTTCTGTAACAATTTGTGCTGAAAATTTCCTTAGCATAGTCTGTCGTATTAAGGAAATATTTATAAATTGAATTCAGAGAAATTAAACTGTTAATGATCTAAATATTTTGCTGGTATAGATATTTGCTCTGCTTATTATCACTTTCAAAAATAATGATTGGAAAAGGAGCACATAAAATTTTAAATTTTATTCTTAGAAATGTAGTCTACAGACTTTGGAATTATTATTCTTCATGAAAAGAGCCTAACAAATTGTCTCTGATAGGTAATTTTAAATAGTGGCATTTTTGTTTGTAAGTCAAGATGCTTGACTTTATTAGTAATATTTTTACAAGCTTTTCCCACAGTTTAGTAACCTAAGACTTATTAGATGATGGGATTTTTTTCTAGACATAGTGGTAATTGCAAAAGTTAATATGGTCATGTGTTAGTGGCTTAACACAACAGTGGTTTATTCTCATGATTCTCTGGGTTGGCTGGACAATTCGTTTGGTAGTTTTGTGGGCTCACTTAGGCAGCAACATTTCCTTTGAGAGTTGGATGGTTAGAAGGTTCAGGTCTCACTCATATGTCTGGCAATTGGAGATGGCTATTGTCTGGGAATTCTTATATTTTTTCAACATGGCTTCTCTTCTTAGGGTAGATTAGCTTCTTTACATGGTAGTCTTACTGCTGTAGGAAAACAAAGTGGAAGCTGTAAGACTTAAGGTGCAGATTCTGAAATGGCATTAGAATTCTGCCACATTCTATTCTGCTGCATTCTTTTGGTTGAAGTAATTCACAAGGGGAGCCAAGATTCAGATGAGGGGTGAAGTAGACTCCATCTCTGGGGGGAGGAGATGTAAAGTTTCATTTTTTTTTTTTTTTTTTGAGTTGGAGTCTCACCCTGTCGCCCAGACTGGAGTGCAGTGGCTGCTCCCGGCCACCGCAGCCTCAACCTGCTGGGCTCCTGCGATCCTTCCGCCTCAGCCTTCCAAGTAGCTGGAACTACAAGCGTGCGCTACCACGCCCGGCTAATTTTTTGAATTATTGTAGAGATGAGGTCTTGCCAAGTTGCCCGGGCAGGTCTCGAACCCACAGACTCAGGCAATCCACTCACCTCAGCCTCCCAAAGCGTGGGATTACAGGCTGAGCCACCGAGTCCGGCTAAGTTTCATTTTTTATCTTGTATGTTCTATTTCCTATGCATCTTGGGATGGGTAGAGTTTTAGCCATTAGAAAATCTACTGCATGCTTTTTTTCTTTTCTTTTTTATCTGCTTCTCCAGTTTATTTGTTCTGTGTTTTACACTTCTCTAAATTTCTCTGTGTTAACTTAGAAAATAACAGTCCTTTACTGGAATGTTTTCACATTGATTTGAGACTGGTATTTAAAAACATAATTTAGGAGCTGGATGTGGTGGCTCATGCCTATAATCCCAGCACTTTCTTAGGCTGAGGTGGGAGAATTGCTTGAGTTCAAGAGTTCAAGACTGGCCTGGGCAACAGATTGAGACCCCATCTCTACAAAAAAACGTTTTTAATTAGCCAAGCACGGTGGCAACTTCCTGTAGTTCCAGCTATTTGAGAGGCTGAGGCAGGAGGATTGCTTGAACCCAGGAGTTGGAGGCTATAGTGAGCTATGATTGTACCACTGCATTCCAGCCAGGGTGACAGAGTGAGATCATATCCCTAAAAAAACAAAAACAAAGAAAACATGGCTTAGGAGGCAGATATTTTCCCTATTAGAATTCTTCATGAGGATATTTTAAGCCAGATTGTGCTTTATCTTCTAGAATTCTTAGTCTATTATCTTCCCTATAGAAACTTTTAAAGAATCTCTTACATGACATATCTTAAACATTCTAACAAACGTCATTTCAGAATCTTTTTAAACAAGAGGACCCTTTGTTTCATACCTGAAAATTTAATCTTAAGACTATTATATAATTGATGTTTTTAATGTCTTAAATTGGTGATGAAAGATGCTAAAAATAGTTTGCTTAGGGACCTAAATATGTGAAATTCATGTAGAAGTAAATTTTCTCCAGTTAAAAATTTCTTTTTTTTGAGTTGGAGTCTCACTCCGTCACCCAGGCTGGAGTGCAGTGACATGCTCGTGGCCACCTCAGCGCTGATCTGCTGGGCTCAAGCGATTCATCTGCTTCAATCTTCCAAGTAGCTGGAACTACAGGCGCATGCTACCATGCCTGGCCAATTGTTTGATTTTTTTTTTTTTTTTTGAGTTGGAGTCTCACTGTGTCGCCCAGGCTGGAGTGTAGTAGCATGCTGCTCATGGCCACTGCAGCCTCTACTTGCTGGGCTCAGGCGATTCCTCCATGTCATTCTTCCAAGTAGCTGGAACCAGAGGCTTGCACCACCATGCCCAATTAATTTTTTGATTTGTTGTAGAGATGAGGTTTCACCAAGTTGCACAGGCAGGTCTTGAACCCCTGGGCTCAGGCAATCCTCTCTCCTCAGCCTCCCAAAGTGCTGGGATTACAGGCTTGAGCCACTGTATCCGGCCAAAAATTTCTTAATGGTTTAGAATTATAAACAATATTAAATAGTGCTATTTTGTTCCTAAAATCAGTTTGTTCATCAGAGTTTTTTTTTTTTTTTAACCTGTCTCAGTTTCAAAAATGGTAATCTCTAAATGTGTAGGCATCTCTCTTCTATACTTATCCTTTTGGAATAAAGTGCCTCATTATTACTGTGTTTGAAGATTGTTTTATGCGACTACTTGGTTGAAAACATGGTTTCATGAGGTTTTTGAGGTAAAATTCTAATGAACAAATGCCCATAGGTACAGTAAAGGAGAAACCTTTTTATACAGAATTCTATATTGGATACGTACCTCTTTAATTTTCTGTTTATGATAGATGTGTCCTAGGTTTCTAATATCTTTACGATGATCGATTACAAATACTCTAAAGTTTCTAGTTTCTATCCTAGTGGCCTTGTAATTAAATGTGTTGAGTCTACTGTAAAAGGATCTTAGACCAAAACTTTGGTAGCATACACATGTTATACAAGTTTATATTTATAAATTTGTATGTATATTGACATAAAAAATTATTTTAAAGAACACCAAATATTATGCAGTACAGTAGAGTTTGCCAGAGATTTTTATCTCACTTTTCTTTGTGAAGATAATCCATCCCTTCTTTTTATACTGCTGTGCCATCCTTTCCTGATAAAGCCTTTGGTTTTGATTTTTAGCTATTTTTTTTAAAGAGGCAACTTGACCAAAAGTCTATTAGAAGGAAAAGATTATTAAAAAGTTATGTGTTAGTATTTTGATAGCTGTTATTTTAAAAACCTAGTCAACACCCTTATTTTATATAATCGGTAACTGGCTAATGGAGGTTAAAAGATCTGATCAAGTTGGCATAGCATATTTTCTGGGATGAGTCCTAGAATCTAGGTCTTATTGTACTAAACTATTTCTTAGTCATTTTGAGCTAATCACTGTATTATTTTATTCATTGTCAGTACTAAACAAGATGGGAACTTTGAGACCTCCTTCTCTGCTTTCTTTGCTCTGTCTCTCCTTCCTATCTTCCCTATTAAAGCTGATAACATTTTAAAAGATTTAGTGAATGCAAATAAGTACTGTGAACACAGGATAAAACTACGGTGGGGGGCATGGTTGCATTCTTCATCCTGAATAATTATGTATAATTCTGTGAAATGAGGTATTGCCCTAGTGTTGTAAGTTTTTTCCTAAGTAGAGTGAAAGTGAGTATAAAAATTATAGAAAGAGGATAAACCAGTGTACTTGCATTAACTATATGTGTAGTATGATCAAACAGATTAACTATCTACATTATGTTTATTTATTTTTCTACTTATTTCTAAACCTAAACTGGTTTTTTTCTTGCCGCCTTTTACAATGCCTCTATCTTTTCTTGATTAAAAAATATTTTTAATTTGTCCCTTTAAGTTGTACAAGTTAGTGGTTTTTTAGGATATTCCCAAAGTTGTACAATCATTACTACATCAATTCCAACATTGCTGACTTTTTTTTTTTTTTGAGTCGGAGTATCACTCTGTCGCCCAGGCTGGAGTGCAGTGGCATGCTCACTTCTACCACAGGCTTGATCTGCTGGGCTCAGGAGATCCTTCCACCTCAGTCTTCCAAGAGACTGGAACTACAGGCAGGTGCCACCATGCCTAGCTAATTTCTTTTTATTTATTGTAGAGATGAGGTCTTACCAAGTTGCACAGGCTGGTCTTGAACCCCTGGGCTCAGGCAATCCTCTCACCTCCATCTACCAAAGTGCTGGATTGTAGGCATGAGCCACTGTGCCTAGCCGCTGACTTCTTTTTTAAGTAGAAACCTTATTTGCAGTCCACTGACCTGTAGTTCTTCATGGTTTGATCATGGTACAGCATTTGCTTAAATGTAGAATTGCTTTAACTTATAGTTACTCGTTTGTTTCTCTATAGACAAATTTTTCTTCTAAAAGTAGAATGGGATCATCACATTTAATAAATGTGAGGTTTTGAGAATAAAACAAAGCAAGACCATTAGAATCACTGATAAGTTTCTTTTCTTATTTAAAAAAAATAAAAATAATTTTTTGGAGACAGCGTCTTGCTGTGTTCAATAGACTGGTCTCAAAAACCTGGGTTCAAGCAGTCCTCTCACCTCAGCCTCCCAAAGCACTAGGATTACAGGTGTAGCACCTGACCTCTTAAGGCCTTTTTTAGGGATTACCTAAAAGTAGAACCTTTGAAAGAAAAATGTTTTTCTGCTTTATTGAGACTTTCTAGTGTTGTTCTTAATGTTTTTAACCTACAGATCTATGTTAACCGTTTATGCACTACTTAAAATGAGATTATAGTAACACTTTAGGATACTGTCTTCATGTATCCTGAGTAGAAATACTAACTGATAAAATAGTTTCTCTGAGGCCTCAAAATAGATTAACTATGTCTGTGAGTAACATGTTACATACACATCAGGATAGAATTGTTACAAGATTTTTAAGCCCTGTCCATCTTAGGCATTAGAAATCTTGACTCTAATATTCCAGCATGGGCCAGGCGCAGTGGCTCACACCTGTAATCCCAGGACTTTGGGAGGTGGAGGCAAGAGGATTGCTTGAACTCAGGAGTTACAAGACTTTGTGAAACAAACAAACAAACAAGCCAAGTGTGGTGGCATATACCTGTAGTCCAAGCTACTCAGGAGGTTGAGGCGGAAGGATTGCCTGAGCCCAGGTTGAGACTGTGGTGAGCCGTGATCGTGCCACTGTGTTCTAGCCTGGGTGATGGAGTGAGACTCAGACTTAAAAAAAAAGAAAAAAAAAAATGTATTTCACCATGGTTCACCTGGTCCACGATTCCGTATTTAATAGTACCACAGGAATTCTTGAATTCTGAACTTAATTTTAAGACAACGAAGAAAGTTTGTTAAGAATGACTTGGGCCAAGCATGGTGGCTCATGCCTGTATTCCCAGCACTTTGGGAAGCCAACGTGGGAGAATTGCTTGAGCCCAGAAGTTTGAGACCAGCTTGGGCAACATTGTGAGACCTTGTCTCTACAAAAAATAGAAAAATTAGTGGGGTCTGATAGCTGGCACACACCCATAGTTCCAGCTACTCAGGAAGCCGTGGCCAAAGGATTACCTGAGCCCCAGAGTTTAGACTGCACTCTAGCCTGAGCAACAGAGTGAGATTCTGACTCAATAAATAAATGAAAATAACTTAAAGCTTTACTTGTAGCCCTATTAGTATGAACTTAGTAACAGATTTGATACACTTACTTTGACAAGTATTTAATACATTTATTTTGACAAATGTTTTGACTTCTCTAAGGATATTTTTTGATTATTTTGAAATGTTTTGGGACCAGTCATTTTCAAACTTTATTTCAGCAATGGAACTTAAATATGTAGAACAGGTAATGGCAATGAATGAAAGACTTCTTTGACAGCTTTTATTCCAGAGAAAGTATTTAGCTCTCTGATTATAAAAGTAATATTTTCAGTGTGACAAAGTAAACATAGAATATTCCAAATACAGAGTTTGAAAAGCCTTGAACTTCTCTTTTTTCCCCATTCTCTCCTCAATAAAACCATTGTTAACAAATTAGTTCAGACATTTCCAAACATTTAAAATTTATAAATATCAGATTAGTCATAAATTCTGTTTATTCAAAAATGTAATATAAAGTATTATTTTTTTTTACTTGTACATATGATTCCACCTGGTTTTTTTTTTTTTTTTTTTGTAAAGGTATAACCTGTGTAACATGAACATCACTTGATTAAAGTATACAGTTTCTTTTTAGTAAATTTACAGAGTTGTGCAACCATCCCCACATTCCAATTTTAGAGTATTCCCATCATCCCGAAAAGATCATTCATGCCCATTTCACCTTATTATCTTTCAGGGTTGAATAAGACTCTAAATGGTTTTACCAACATTTATTTTACCATCTGATTGTTTCTTATTTTGGGATTTTATAAATAATGTCCGTGAACATCATTATACACAAATTTTCCAGCACTTCTCTGAGTAGTTCCTTAGGATAAGTACCTAGAAGATGAATTGTCAGTTCCAAGGGAATATGTATTTTAAATGTTGGTAGAAATTGCCAAATTGCTTTCCAAAAAAGTCATATCAGCGTATACCCTCATCAACAGTGGATGATTTTTTAGGCAGTTTAAACCTTACATATGGAAAGCACATTGTGGAACTCTTGAGTATACCTTTAGGAAGTTCCAGACTATAGTCTGGAACTATTTTTATAGGAATTACCTTGCGTATTTTTGTAGGAATTACCTTGATTTTTAAGTAAAAGTTCTTAAGACGAAATAATGTATAGTACATACTATAGAAATAGTTCTTTAAAGAAGGGGTGAAATATACCTTAGATCTGAATATACTTTAGAACTGAATCTTACTTGCTTCAGTTAGGACTATCACTGTTTGAGAAGCAATTGCCAAATGATCTGTTTATTGAATTTTTATAAAATCAGTCTTTTAGAAATATTTTTTTTTGGATTGTTATTTAGTAGTTGTGACCTAATTGTATTTGCTTTTTTTTTTAATTAGGATATATCAACTCAAGAAAGTAACATATTAGGGGCATTCTGTGATATGAATGTAAGTGTTTATCTTTTTTCATTATAAGGTTTATGGAAAATTTTATGCTGCTCTCTATTATTTTTGCATCCTTTTTTTTTTTTTTGGTAAATATAATTTAATTAGAAAGTAAATGGAGGCGAGGAGAAAGAGTAAGAGAGATTGATTGATTGATTGAGAGAGAGATTGAGATTAAGATTCACCCCCCCCCCAAGGTAGGGGAGGGAGTCAAAGCTTAGGAAACATGGCCACACCAGAGCTTAGTAAAGCAATGGCCTCTCTTTTTTTTTTTTGAGAAAGTAGGATTCATCGAGAGGACAGAAAAGCTCCCAGAGCAGGAGGGGACCGAGAAGGTTGCCTCAGCCTCCTTTTTTTTTTTTTTTATTCAAAGCCTTTCCTACTGATGTGTTTCTTTATTTGCTCTTGTATGTCTTTTGAATTTATTTTTGTGTCTGGTCAGTGTTTTTCCAGTATGGCTAATAAGATAAAAATTCTTACTGATAAGTTTTAAAATAATGATACATTTTCTTTATTTTTCTAGGATGTAGAAGTACCATTACATTTGCTTCGTTATGTATGTTTGTTTTGTGGGAAAAATGGCCTTTCTCTCATGAAAGATTGCTTTGAATATGGAACTCCTGAAACCTTGCCATTTCTTATAGCACATGCATTTATTACAGTTGTGTCTAATGTAAGTATGGTTTGGAATTGATCTGAAATCTTAGGAACAATGTCTAGCTTTTCAATAACATACATTTTATGTCCAGAGATGACAGGTTTTGAATTATTTGCATATATAGTGAAATTTTTTTCTGGATTATATTTTGGGAAAAAAAAATGACTACAGAAACCTTTTTAAAAGTCTTTATATTAAAATTAAAATTTGAATAAAATTAGTGAATTTTAAAGTTAAAATATGCTGGTGATGGAGTCTCACACTTGTAATTCTAGGACTTTGGGAGGCTGAGGCTGGAGGATTGCTTGAGTTTCAGACTGGCCGGGAGTTTCAGACTGGCATAGGCTACATAGTAAGACCTCACCTCCACAAAAGATAAATAAAAAATTAAACGTGTTTGGTGCTATGTTCTGTATTTCCAGCTACTCAGAAGGCTGAGACAGGAGGATCACTTGGGCCTAGGAGCTCGCCTGCGGTGAGCCGTGATTGTGTCACTGCACTCTAGCCTCGTTGGCAGAGTGAGACCCTGACTCAAAAAAAGTTAAAATACTTGATTATAGCCATTAACTCTAAAACAAAAGATAGGTAAAACTCTTATGGTAACTTTTAAAAAAGTTTTCTTGCCTAGGATTTTGTCCTGCAAAATTTTTGGCTTGCTATGGTTTTTGGTTACTTAAATGATAGTTGCCTAGGTTACTACTACAGTGTGCTTGACTTCTCTCTGTATTACAAATAAAGATGTAACATTTCTTTTTATCTTTGTAAGGAATTCTTTTGTATCTTGTAATTATCATTTACTGTGTAGCACAATAAGTATAGAAGCAAAGATAAATAATTTTTTCCACCTGTGTATTAAAATTCAACCTTCAAGAACTATAACTGCCTGTTTCCATATTTGAAATAAATTATTTGTATCAGGGTCATTTTTACTTCCAAAATTTTATGGTTTCTGGTAGGATGAAATATTACAAACAGTAGCAGTATAGGTTAATAATGTAGTTTTTGCATTTACAGGTGTGTGTGTGTGTGTGTGTGTGTGTGTGTGTGTGTGTATTTTGAGACAGGTTCTCATTCTGTTGCCCAGGCGGGAATGCAATGGTATGATCACGGCTCACTGCAGCCTCAAACTCCTGGCCTTGAGTGGTCCTCCTACCTCAGCCTCCCGACAGCTATGTTTGAATCCTGACTCTTTCTTAATTTTTTTAATCTGTAAAATTGAAATGGTAATGGTATCTATCTTAGAGAATTGTTGTGAAGTTTAAGATGAGAAGATAGCACTTGATATATAGTAAGTATGTAGTGACTTGTCACTGTTACTCATTTTATCTGTTATTAAATATTTAGCTGTTTCTGTTATTCTGATTGAAATTATTTGTTTGATAGGAAATTTTATTCATTTGGCTTCCTCTGGGAAAAGAATAAAATCTAAACTTTTGAGTGAAATGAAATGCTGTCTTAACATTTTAAGTTTACATTGTGGTAATTTTAGAGAAGGCATTTAACTGTGAAAATCAAAATTCACAAAATAATTTATCAAAGGATTTTCTTTTATGTATTTTTTTCGAGTTGGGAGTCACACTCAGTCCCGCAGGCTAGAGTGCAGTAACAGGATCATGACTCACTGCAACCTTGACCTCTTGGGCTCAGGTGATTCTCCAATCTCAGCCTCTCAAGTAACTGGGACCACAGGCATGCACTATCACACCTGCCTAATTTTTTTATTTTCTTGTAGACATGGGGGTCTTGCTATTTTACGTTGGCTGGTCTTGAACTTCTGGGCTCAAGCAGTCCTTTCTTGGGATTACAGGTGTGAGCCATTGCGCTCAGCCAGGATTTTCTTAATCAGGAATGTTAAGTAAATCTAGATTAAGCTGAATTTCTTGAATTTATTTTTACTAATTATTGCTTAAAAATCTATTACAGGAATCTTGTTAAAGATTTTATTTTATTTTTTATTTTTATTTTTTTTTGAGTTGGAGTCTCACTTTGTTGCCCAGACTGGAGTGCAGTGGCACGCTCCGGCCACCACAGCCTCGACCTGCTGGGCTCCGGCGATCCTTCTGCCTCAGCCTCCCAAGTAGCTGGAACTACAGGCATGCGCTACCACGCTCGGCTGATAATTTTGATTTATTGTAGAGACGAAGTCTCACTAAGTTGCCTGGGTGGGTCTCGAACCCGTGGGCTCAAGCAATCCACTCAAGCAATCTGTTCTCCTTAGATTTGATTACTATTTGTTTGTTTATTTTGAGTTGGAGTCTCACTCCGGAGCCCTGACTGGAGTGCAGTGGCAGGCTCATGGCCACCCCAGTGTCGACCTGCTAGGTTCCGGCGATCCTTCTACCTCAGCCTTCCAAGTAGCTGGAACTACAGGCACACACTACTGTGCCCGGCTAATTTTTAAATTTTATTTTGTTGTAGAGGTCTTGTCAAGTTGCCCAGGCTGGTCTCAAACCCGCAGGCTCAGGCAATCCACTTGCCTCGGCCTCCCAAAGTGCTGGGATTACAGCCTTAAGCCACTGTACCTGGCCTACTGTCTCTTTAAAAGTTATTTGTTTAGATTCTGTTTTAGTTTTCTTTTTGTCCTTTTAATGACTGCTAATTTGTAGACTATTGTCAGCTTGCATTGATTGCTTTATTTTGCAGCTCAGTGAAGGCCATTTAACCAAAGTTAGCTTTTAAATTAGCCATATGACTTAAAATAATGTATTTGTTTTGAATACTATAATCTGCATTCGTGTTTTTTTCTGAGAATATTAACTCAATTGTGTAACTAATTGGCATCTTTTCCTCATAGATTTGACTCTCTGCAATCTAATTTATTTCATATAGTTAATATTTTGGTGGAAATTAAGAGGTTAAATAAGAATTATTTTTGTAATAAAGGTTACTGCAGAACCTGTGCTTTATTTATCACAGTTTAGAGGTTTCCTAAAAGGGCTAGTGACATTTAAAACATTTGAAGTTTTGAGTTGATTTTTGACTTTTCCTCTAGTGGGTCATTGTATTAACCTTGGACATTTTAATATGTCCATTTTTTTTTCTTGAGAAGTAGGCAGCTTGTTTAGCCATGCTGTTTTGGCTTGAATAAGGCTGAGATCCCTATTTGGAAATCTCTGATTTTTCACAGGAATGAAAATACCTACATCTAACAATAAAACAACATTATTAGATTTAGGGCAACGCTTTTTTTTTTGTAGAGAAGAGGAAAATATCTCATGAGTTATGAACTACTTTTTCTTTTTTCTTTTTTTTTTTTGGAGTCAGAGTCTCACTCTGTTGCCCAGACTGGAGTGCAGTGGCACACTCACGACCATCCCAGCACTGACTTGCTGGGCTCTGGCGATCCTTCTGCCTCAGCCTTCCAAGTAGCCAGAACTACAGGTCCGCGCTACTGCACCCAGCTAATTTTTGATTTTTTACTGTAGAGACGAGGTCTCGCCAAGTTGCCTGGGTTGGTCTCGAACCCGCTGGCTGAGGCATTCCACTCGTCTTGGCCTCCAGAAGTGCTGGGATTACAGCTGAGCCACCCATCCTAGCCCTACTTTTACGTTGAGATAGATAAGGACTGATCTTATTGAGTCCCTTTTTTTCTCCCACAATTTATTATGGCAAATCACACATTCAGAAAAAAACATGTTTATGTCATTTCCTCAGACCTAGATCATTCTGTTTGTTTTCTAGGATAATTTCCTCACTCTTACTGAGGAAAGGTAGCTATCAGATAGTGAGGGTTATGTCTTAGGCTCTGAACCTACAATCCTGAGCTTCCGTCACAGAAAAACTCACTGTGTCCTGGGCTTGAATTATCAACAAAGAAAATTCTTACATCTTCAGATTAAGACTCAAATCTGATAATAACCTCAATCCCATATACTTATTTCAATCTCAAAAACGTGCTTCAGCAGTTCTTAACTAGCCTTGATTTTTAACATATTTCTCGATTTTGCACAAATGTTATTCCATGTATTATATGGATCCATTCTTCAATAATGACTGCAGCTGCGAGAAAACAAAAAAGATTTTCATGTAGTTATCTTTTCTTTTCTTTTTTTTTTTTTTCAGCCAGTCAAATCTAGCAGTTGTGGAGTTGTATACCAACTTTAGTGACACTGATGTTAATAAATTCTTATCTCCAGCCTGGGTAGTTTTCTTCCTTCGTGTTGACCCTTAGGTTTTCAGCAAACGCCGCTTACCAACATTTAACATAGGTTTGAGAAATAGAACATAGAGGCATACAGAGTTTCCCCACTGAGACCCAACTGGAAGTTAATCTTTCTTTTGTTGAGTTATATTTGGTTTTAACTTACAGAATTTTTCCTTTGCTCTTTGCCTGAGTTTGTCATCTCATACATAACAATTTTTATTTTGTATAAAGAATCCAGTAGAGACAAGGTATTTATTAACATGCATTGAGAACAAAAAGTGCAAATGAAGCTTAATAAAGAAGCCTCATAAATATATGCTTTAGAAAACATATGACAAATTATTAAGAAAAAGACACAGTTAGAGATACAGTCTTATAGGGGCTGTAGTAACATATCACAGAACACAGTAACAATTTCTGAACTCTCAGTGTCCTAAGAGTGCTTTTACGAATGTACTTTTTTATATAAGAAATATAAGAGATATACTTTTTAAAATATAAGGTATTAGACTAGGGTTATATATTTTCAGATATCTCCATACAGTTATTTGAAGTTTCCGTTATTCCACTTTATCAGAACTAGTTTGGATGTAGGATATGTTTTTTCAACAGTTATAGGGGAGCAGGGAACATTTTTCTTCTATTCCTGAGATTTTTAGCCTATAGTTAGGAGGACTGCTAGAATTTCATTAGCTCCATGAGGAGGGGACTGGCAGACCTGAAAGCTCAAAACTTAGAGTAAGGAATGATAAAGGACTTTGTTCTTTTCAAAATTGATAATAAAATATATGTAGTTTTAGAGGTAGAAAAAAAACTAAATGGTTTTGTTTTTGATTGCTTTAGTGAAAATTGTGTTTTTAAATATATTTATTATATAATAATATCCTCTTCATGTTTATTTATAGATTAGAATATGGCTACATATCCCTGCTGTCATGCAGCACATCATACCTTTTAGGACCTATGTTATCAGGTAAGTTTATAAAATTTCTTTTCCCATATTTGCATAGTACATTTAAGCACCTTATAACAGAATGATATTGTTTGAAAGTCTCTTGTAGTCACATATGCTAGAGAAAATTTCAGTTAACTGTTTAAATATATTATATTTTTTATGCATACATATGGATTCATATTTAATGCTTACTTTTTAGTGATTTATATTAGACTTTTTTTAGCATGAGTATATAAAAAGAATTAAAGAGATTAATGGTTATTCTACTGTATTTATTCAGTCAACAAATACATACTAAGTATCTATTAAGTTCTAGGCACTGAGAACATAGCAGAGAAGAAAATAGATATTAAAAATCTCTCCTCTTTTGTTCAGTGTGTTTACAAAATAAGTACATGATATGGTACATCAGAAGGTGGTAAGTATTACAGTATAAAAAGCAGCAATGATAGATTGAGAGTTCTAGAGGATAGGTTACAGCTTTAAATACTCGGATGGAAAACGTCTCATTGAGGAGAAGGTGACATTTGAGTTTTGTAAGCCTCAACCTAAGAAGGAGATGGAGAAAGGATTGGTTAGACTTAGCATATGAGCTGTCAGAGTTGTATAAATAGTATATTTTAATAAAATTGGAGTTCTTTTTACTTTTTTCACATTTATTCATTTGCAAAGATCTGAGTGTCTGCTATTGTTCCAGTACTGCTTGAGTTGTGGGAGACAGTATCAAAGAACCAGATAGTGAGGAATGCTATGCAAGTAAGTTAGTGTCATACAGAGGGAATATGAGGTCTTTCTGGAAGGCGATATCTGAAAGACATGAATCAGACAAGTGATGATCAGAAGAATGTATTTCATGTAGAAGCCTACAAACATAGGCAACAAACATAGACTTTGAAGTTGGCAAGAGTATGATATAGAAGAAACCAAAAGCAGATTGGTGTGGAGTGTAATGTTTAAGGGGTATAATTATGATATGAGGTTGGAGGGATAAGCATAGCAGATTATTCGGACCTTGCAGGCTGTTGTAAGGGGTTCAGATTTTTTAAGCAATGGGAGTCTGTTGAAGGGTTTTCAGCAGTTGAGTCATATCATAAATTATATATAGGGGGGCTAGAGTAGAAGCTAGTAGGAGACTAATTGAAGGGTAAATTCAGTATTCCTGGAAGAAAATTGTGATTACTTGTACTACGATTATTAATTTTGATTTTGAGAATGAGATGAACAGAAGTGAAAAAATAAACAAGACTTTTCTAATGGGGTATAAGGAAATTAAGCCAGCATTGTGGATGACATTCAGCTCTTCCTCCCCAATTTCTTGTTGGTACTGTGGTTATCACAACTGAGATGTGACATACTGGGAGAACTTAAAGACTTGGAGGTGCCTGTGGGACATTTAAATGGCATTGGCAGATTGGGAGTATGAACTCGTTCAGAACAGTTTTATTAATTTAAGAGTTGTTAGCATAAAGATGGTACTTTAAAACCAAGGAGTGAACGAAGTCACCTGGGGGGAAAAATGTAGAAGAAGAATAGAGGTGAGTATAGGATGAAGTCCTATATCAGTTAGTTTTGCTGTATCAAAAAACAACCCCCAAAACTTAGTGGCTTAAAACAACAGCCGTTTGTTATTTCTCACAGCTCTCTTACTGCCTAGGCCATTCTGCTGATCTGGGCTGACTGGATGGCCTTAGGACAGCTTCATTCACACATTCTGTGATTGGCATGCTGATTGGTCTTGGCGAGTGACTGGGAGAGGCTCTCATATGTATCTAACAGTTAACTTGATGTCATTTAGGGTTATTAGACATTTCTCTTTCATCCAGTAGATTAACCTGAGTCTCTTATTTTTGTTGTGAAAGAGTTCCCAGCAAGAGAGGGCAAGTTCAAAGGCTTTTCAAGCTTCTCCTTATGTCTTATCTATTAACAGCCCATTGGCCAAAGCAAGTTAAATTGTAGGGCCTAGATTTAAGGGGGTAGAGAAATAGCTGGCATCTCGGAGGGGTAGCAAAGTCACATTGCAAATACTTCTGCATGTACTGATGGGAGGAGTTTGTGGCCATTTTGCAGTCCATCATATTTCCTGAGGAGCACTAAGGTCGAAAGATTGGATAGTGGAGAAAGAACCAGTCAAAGAAATAAGGCAGGACCTCAGAGGAAAACCAGAGAGGCTTTTGGAAGAATAAAGAGGATGTTTTAAAATGTACACATATCAAATAAAATTTTTGCTATGATATGCTGTATATGATGTAAGCTAAAATTTACTAAAACAAATTGTATGCATGACAGGTATTAGAGAATAATAAATCTTTACTGGGTTCGGATTCCTATGTAAAATGACTTGGGTTTTTGCAGTTGCTTATTCAAGTTGAACTCAGTAAAAGAACACACTGCTCAGATCACAGTTTTTTTTTTTTTAAGAAACAGGATCTTGCTCTGTTGCCCAGGCTAGAGTGCAGTGACATGATCTTATTTCATTGCAGCCTCAAACTTCTGGGTTTAAGTGATTCTCCCATCTCAGTCTCCCAAGTATAGCTGGGATTGTAGGCATGAGTTACCATACCCAACTAAGGTCACGTTCTGTTAAGCATCATTTAGAATGCCAGGTTCTACTGTACTGAACATTATGGAGGTTTGGAGCAAAGGAATAGTGTTGAATTATTGAGTTAGTCTTTAGAAATGCCTTATGAATTTTTGCGTATTGTCTGAGTTTTTATGTATTTCTGAATCATTTCAGGTATTTATGCAAACTCTCTGATCAGGAGTTACGCCAGAGTGCAGCTCGTAACATGGCTGACTTAATGTGGAGCACAGTGAAAGAACCATTGGATACAACATTATGCTTTGATAAAGAAAGCTTAGATCTTGCATTTAAGTACTTTATGTCACCGACTTTGACTATGCGATTGGCTGGATTGAGTCAGATAACAGTAAGCTGTATTTACTTTATTTTTGGTCACTTTTTAATTTGCTTTCTGGTCTATTATAATCATTATCCACTGTTGGTAGAACACTTTATGCCAGGCATTATGCTAATATTTTACATGGATTACTTTGTATAGACCTCACAAGTAAATTCTGTATGTTCTTTATTTCAAATTTGAGGAGTCTGAAGCTTAGATTGATAAGGATTTATACCTTAGGTCTGTTTGATTTCAGGATCCAACTCTTTCATCTGTCTTTGTTTTAAAAAAAACTATTTAGTTTTTTACATTTAGAGAACAATGTTTTGAGAGGGAAAAATTATTAGAGGGGATTATAAACAATTCATTTTCTAGGCAGAAACCACAGATTATTGGGCTATTGGCCAAATTTCACTTAGAATAATGTGTTGTTTTGCACAGTTTAAAAATAATTGTTTTTAAATAGGGAGAGATCATGTACAAATCTATAATCTTGGCTTCTCTTGGCAAGAGGGCTGGTGGAAGGCTTGATGTTCTTGGGTCTGTATTCTTGCATAACATCAATTTGCTAGAACTAAGTAAGTAGTTAGTTGTGCCATTTTGAATGGATATGCTTTCTCTGATTTGCTGCAGTCCCCCTTAACTTTGCCCCTTTATATTTCCTATCTGACTTGGTAGTGTACTTAACAATTAAAATCTGAAGTAGATAGACTTTTATTTGTGTATTAGACTTAGTAAATATAGAAAATACTCTTTGACATTTTCATAAATTAAATCTTAAATTGGTTTATCTAGGGAGCCTTTTCTGAAACTTTACGTCTGTAATGACATATTCCCTACTGTTTTGCTTTAGATTTTTGTGTTATTCTTTCCTTACTCAGCTTTGTTTTCTCTAGTGTGCTTAGTGTAAAAAAGCACAAATATCACTTGTGGAATGAATTTGTTAAGTGTTTTTAACATAATGGAAATAGTCATACTAATTGGGAAGTATATGTGTCTGATTATCTTTTTTTATTTGTAATTTTTATCTGCTTATTGTTTATAATCTACACATATCAAACAGTTTACCATGTTTCTTGACTGTTGCTAACATATACTGAATAATTTTGGAAAATTTATTAATTTCTTTTCTTTAATCATAGAATCAACTTCATACCTTTAATGATGTGTGCAATAATGAATCATTGGTATCAGACACAGAAACGTAAGTAGGAACATTACTTTATACATTAGTAGTATATCATTTTAATGTGTAGCTGTTTGAATGGTAAATGTAATTGTGTCTTTTAGATTTGAAGTGTTTACTAGAAATTCTTTGCCCGTGGCTTCTGTTTGTACAGTCTTTAATAAGCTTCTAGAGCAATATGTTGAAACATTTTTCTATTTTTTTTTTTATTTTTGAGGTGAGGTCTCACTTTGTTGCCCAGGCTGGAGCGCAGTGGCATGATCATGGCTCTCAACCTCTTGGGTTCAGGTGATCTTTCTACTTCAGCCTCCTAGGTAGCTGGGACTACAGGTGCACACTTCCATGCCTGGCTAATTTTTTAATTTTTTTGGAGAGATGAAGTCTTGCTGTATCGCCCAGGTTGGTCTCCAACTCCTGGGCTCAGGCAGTCCTCTCACCTCAGCCTCCCAAAGTACTGGGAATACAGGTGTGAACCACCACACCTGAAAAGAAACATTTATCTTTTTTTTGTGAGTTGAGGTCTCATTCTATCACCCAGGCTGGAGTGTAGTAGTGCGGTCATGCAGCCTCGACTTCCTAAATTCAAGTGTTCCTCCGGCCTCAGCCTCCCAAGTAGCTGAGACTACAGGTTGCACTCCATTGTGTCCAGCTAATTTTTTTACTTTTTGTAGAGATGAGTTCTCGCCATTTTGCCTAGGCTGGTCTTAAACTCCTGGGCTCAAGCAATCCTTCTGCCTGAGCTTCCCAAAGTGCTGTGATTGCTGGGAATTGGCATGAGCCACCGTGCTTGGCCCATTTTTTTCCTTTTTTTTTTTTTTGAGTTGAAGTCTCACCCTGTTGCCCAGGCTGTAGTGCAGAGCCATGCTCATGGCCTCCACAGACTCCTTGACTTGCTGGGCTCAGGTGATCCTTCTGCCTCAGGCTTTCAAGTAGCTGGAACCACAGGTGCAGGACATCACGCCCGGCTAATTTTTTAATTTATTGTAGAGATGAAGTCTCACTAAATTGCTCAGGCTGGTTTTGAACCTCTGGGCTCAGTCAATCCTCTCACCTTAGTCTCCCAAAGTGCTAGAATTACAGGCATGAGCCACCGTGCACAGCACATTTCTTTTTTTTTAATGCGTATACCAACATAGAGTATTATTTGTCACGAAATATGAAAGGATACTGCTTACGCAGGACAGTTTAGTAGAGAAGAATATTGTGTTGATAGTTTTCAGGCTACTGCAACAAAGTACCATAAATTGGGTGGCTTATAAACAACAGAAATTTATTTCCCACAGTTCTGGAGGCTGGAAGTTCAACATCAGGGTGCCAGGATGGTCATTTTCTGTTGGGGACTTTTTTGGTGTTGCAGATTACCATTTTCCTATTGTATGTTCACATGATGGAAGCAGACTCAGAGAGCTCTCTGGGGTCTCTCTTATCAGGGCTCTAATCTCATTCATGGAGGCTCCATCCTCATGACCTTATCTTTTGAAGGTCTCACCGCCAGTAACATCACATTGGGGGTTAAAATTTCAACAAATGAACTTTTGAGGGAATCACAAACATTCAAGTCCATAATACATACTTGATGCAGGAAAAGAAGAGACCTCATTCAAGACCTTATTCGATACATTTTATGGAGAACAAGTTAGTGATGCTGATATATGAAAATGAGTAGTTTTTTTCTTTTTTCTTTTTTTTTTTTGAGTTGGAGTCTCATTCTGTCGCCCCGACTGGAGAGCACTGGCTGCTCCTGGCCACTGTAGCCTTGACCTGCTGGGCTCCGATGATTCTTCCGCCTCAGCCTTCCAAGTAGCTGGAACTACAGCCGCGCACTACCACGCCCGGCTAATTTTTAAAAAATTTATTGTAGAGATGAGGTCTCGCCAAGTTGCCCAGGTGGGTCTCGAACCCGTGGGCTCAGGCAATCCACTCACCTCAGCCTCCCAAAGCGCAGGATTACAGGCTAAGCCACCAAGCCCGGCTAAAAACGAGTAGTTTTTATAGCTTAGAGTTCACGTTCTCAGAAATACATTTATTCCATGTAATTGCCTATCTAATTTAGAAATCAAATTTGTAAATCTGCTCAGAGTTGGATAGCTTTATGGTGTTAGAAAATTCATAATTCTAGGAGCAAAAGAACAAATTGTAGTATTAGTATTGCTCCATGGAGCAATCTCAGTATTGCTCCATGGAGCTAATCATGTTGAACCCAGCTTTTCCTGAATTCAGAACCCAAAGGCTATGTCTTTATTTTTTTTTCCCTTCAGGCTAAAGTGTTATTATTCCACCAATTGTTTCTTATATGGTGCGGTTTTAAATTTATCACCATACCAGTTATTTACATCTGACAACATCCTTTTTTTTCTCCCCAAACTAAATTGCATCCAGCTTTATTAAAGATAGTTTTTGTAAACAGTCATAGTATTTCAGTCAGGACATGGCTGACTCATTAACAGTATAAGACAACTTTCAAACTCCCTTCTTTAATGGGCTACCACTATAAAACCCAATAAAGGAAGTCGTCATTTGATTCTCTGAACAGGAAAAGTATAGAGTGAGGGTTGACCGTTCACATTTAGCATGTTGTTTAACAACTTTTACAAACCAACCCTGGCTTTTAGGAAGTGAAATGAAAATGGTAGAATTTATCTGAAGATCCACACTCTAGAAACAGAACCACTGCTCTTTTGAGGTGTGCCATCTCAGTGGCATCACTGGGAAGTCCAGATTGCTTGACATACTGGTAACCAATTATTGGGGGTCAGGTCCCAAGGTGTCTGAATTTAAGGGAGTTAAGTCTGTGCTGAAGGTAGAAAGAGAGAAGAGGACATAAAAATGATTTTTGTTTTTTTATAACGCAAGGTGTTTGCACCAATGTGGCTGTGTATGTAAACATCAGGAAATCCCTCTTCCTGGGAGTCAAGAGGATGTCTCTGAAAACTGGAAGGGAGAGGTGATTTTTCCCACATCAATCCAGCTTCAGAGACATTCTGTTAGTGACATATGTCCCCTCCCTCCCCCCAGAAAGATGAAGTATTCTGGTTGTGAACAGCATAGCTTAAACAAGACAAAGTAAAACAAAATTCTGCATTTGTATAAAACTTGATTAAAAAATTGTAGTTCAAGCCGGGCAGTGGCTCATGCCTGTAATTCCAGCCATTTGGGAGGTGGAGGCGAGAGTTTTGCCTGAGTCCAGGGGTTTGAGACCAACCTGGACAACTTGATGAGACCTTGTCCCTACAATAAATAAAAAATTAGATGGTCATGGTGGTGGTGTGCATTTGTAGTTCCAGCTATTTGGAAGGCGAATGATCTGAGCCCAGTGGGTTGAGACTGCGGTAGCTGTGAAGGTGCCACTGCACGGCCTGGGCAACAGTGAGACTCCAACTCGTAAAACAAAAAAAAGGAGTTCAAACCTTACAGTCACCAGCAATACACAATTATCAAAGATGCACACGCTTCACTTGGCATCTCCAGCATCTTCAGCTTTCTGTGCCTGGTCTGTTTTGGCATCTCCATTTTCTGCGGGGTTTTTCTCCTCCTTATCAGCATTGGCTTTTCCCTTTGGATACCTTCTCTCCCTTCTTAGCCAGGGCCTTCTTAGGCTTCGGCTCTGGTGTTGGAGGAGCAGATTTTTACAGCAGATAACCTTGTGGCTCTTCTCTGGGGTTTATCCTTCACCTTGGCTTTATCTCCTTTAGCATCCCCTTCAGCCTTTCTCTTGGGCATGGTGTTGCTGGAACAAAGGTGTTGGGCATTGGGAATGGAGCGGCACACTGGCTTTGGTTGGTCCAAGGGTCTTTCTTGCCTCTTCTTGTGGCAACATTCTTTGTCAGTGTTTCTCTGAAATGTGTTGCCTAGACTTGGTCGTAGCTTTCTGGATTATACTGAAAGTGTGATTTTACACCACCACGACATTACATAGTCTATATGCTGTGTATTTATAAAACTGCAGCTCTAGGTTTTTGTCTTGATCCCTCTATGCCCCCTCACTCCTCTACCTCTACAAGACTGTTTAAGAGGACCTTATAATTACTAACCCAGTATATACCCTGTTACCTTGTAAAACTTAATGGGTATAAAGTGGTATTTCATTCTAATTTTAGTTTGCATTTCCCTAATTACTAATGATGTTGAACATCTTTTTATGAGATTTTTTGACACTCTTTTTTTTTTGGTAAATTGTTTGTTTACTACTTTGCTCAGTTTTTAATTGGGTTTTTGGTTGTGTTTTATGGCCTAACACATGACCTAAACTGCAGAGTGTTCTGTGTATGCTTATTAAGAAGACAGTCTTCTGTTGTGTGGAGTATTCCGTAGATATCTGTTTAGTCTAATTGGTTTGTAGTGTTGTTTATCTTCTGTATTGTTGATTTTCAGTGTAGCTGTTCTTTCTATTATTAAGAGTAGGGCATTGACGTTTGTAACTATAGTTGATTCTCATTTGTGGATTTGGTTATCTCTATATGGACTCTGAAACAAGATGACAGAGTGTTCACCTTTGACTTTAGGTGGGAATGTGCTTATTAAGAGATTCAAATCACTCACTGCTCTGTGTATGCCTGTGAATGACAGTGAAAGTGCCACCAGTATTGATTTGGGGGCTACACATAAATTGCAGCAAATAGATGAATTAACAGAGATGGAGGATGGAGACTGGTGGGGGGTCCTGGCAGTGTAGTGTAGCTGAAGAAGCTCTGGCTCTGGGACCTGCTAGATGGGGTTGGAATCCCAATTCTAGTCCTTGTTAGTGAGGGTGGCCTCAGGCAAGTCATCTAAACACTTTTGAACCTCATTTTTCTTTTGTATAATAGAGATAATAGAATTTACCAGTATAAGGTTTTTTAGATTCAAGATTATAATCTGTGTGATATGTGTATTATATACATATTTACCCTAGGACCTAGGGTTCATTTTAGCTAATTCAGTACTTACAGCAACTCAAATGCTATAATAAATATTATATTAATAGAATATATTTGCTGTAAGTAGCAAAAATAAACTATTGTTGAATTGCCTATTTCTCCCTTTAATTCTGTCATTGGTTATTGCTTCATATATTTTGGGGCTTTTTTGTTAGGTTCGTATATATTCCTGATAATTTGATCCCTTTATCATTATATAATGTCCTTTGTCTCTTTAAGCCATTTTTTGGCTTAAAAGTCCATTTTATTTGATATTAATATAAGTGCAACAGCTTTCTTATGCTTACTGTTTGTATGATTTATCTTTTTCCATTTTTTAATTTTCAATCTGTTTTTTAATGTATAGTTTGTCTCTTGGAGGCAACTTAGAATCAAATCTTGAAAAGATGTAGTCCTACAATCTCTGGTTTTTATATCTGCTGTTTCGCTACTGGTTTTCTTTATAACCCAGTCTTTTTTTTGTTTCTCTATTCTCCCTTTACTGCCCTATTTTGCGTGTATGGGTATATCCTAGTATACCATTTAAATTCCACTGATTTTTAGAAATATATATTTAAATATTATTTTCTTTGTGGTTGCTTTGTGGGTTAAACTTTATGGATTTAACTTCTTTAGATTAATACTAACTTAATTCTTTTTTTTTGAGTTGGAGTCTCACTCTTGTCGCCCAGGCTACAGTGCAGTGACGTGCTCACAGCCACCACAGCCTCGACCTGCTGGGCTCAGGCGATCCTTCCACCTCAGCCTTTCTTGTAACTGGAATTACAGTTGCATGCCACCTCACCCGGCTAGTTTTTTGTGATTGATTATAGAGATGAGGTCTCACCAAGTTGCCCAGGCTGGTTTTGAACCTGCGGGCTCAGGCAGTCCTCTCGCCTTGGCCTCAAGTGCTGGGATTAAAGGCTGAGCCACTGTGCTCGGCCCTACCTTAATTCTAATAAAAGTAAAAAACTTTGCTTCTAGTATAGCTCCATTACTTCTAATAGAGCTCCAACTTCTGACGAGAAGTTAGCTTTTAATCTTATTGTGTTTCCCTTTTACATGCTTAGTTGTTTTTCTTTCATTGCTTTCAAGATTTTTGTCTTTAGCTTTCATGCATTTGACTATGATGTGTGTGTATGTATGGATTTCTTTATGTTTATCCAGCTGGAGTTTTTTGTGCCTCTTGGATATGATGATGAATGTTTTCATCAAGTTGGGAAGTTTTGGCTGTTACTTCTTGAAATACTGTTTCTGGCACCCTTTCTCTACTTTCTGTTACTCCCATCTGTATGTTTCCAGATCCCTGAATGGTAGTGATTGATATTGTCCAGTTATATAGCTGCACAGTTGTAGTTTACTCAGTGAAAATGAAAGTCCCTGTTCTTTTTTTAATGTTCTTCAAGGGACTTAAATAATGATGTTATTTTTTAGATATTAATGTTATTTGTTGAACTATCTGTATTATGTAAATCTGAGAGTTGTATCTTATGAATCATAGCTTTTGCAGGACTGTGCAGAAATAGGGAAAACATGTCATAAGTAGTTTTATGTTAATGTTTTACCTTTTGAGGTCCATATATCTAATTCTTAAGTGTTTTTCAAAAAAAAACTATAGCATAATTTTTTATCATAAAATGTATTTTTTGGGGTGAACAGAAAGAGAATAAATTATTCAATTCTTCTACTTTTCTGTATATAATTACATATAATTAATGTATATGAAAATGGGGGATCTTTTATTGTACACTTTATTTTGAAACCCATTTTCTTTCACTCACTTTTATAATATAGTCATGTGGTCTTTTACGACAGGCATACATTCCAAGAAATGCATCATTAGTTGATTGTGTCATGCAAACATAATAGAATGTATTTATACATAGATGGTATAACCTACTATATGTGCATGCTATATGATCTATTGTTCCTATGCTCCAAACCTGTAGTTCATGTTACTATACTGAATACTGTAGGCAGTTGGAACATAATAGTAAGTATTTGTGTATCTAACCGTATCTGAATATAGAAAAATAACTATAAAACTTAGGCATGAAAGACAAAAATGGTACTCTTGTATAGGGCATCTACCATAAATGGAGCTTGCAGGACTAGAAGTTGCTTTGGGTGAGTTGATGAGAGAGCATGAAAGCTGTAAATCTTATAAAGACTGTACACTTAGGCTACACAAATTTTATTTTATTTTACTATTTCTTTATTTATTTTTTTGAGTTGGAGTCTCACTCTGTCGCCTAGGCTGGAGTGCCGTGGCACACTCACAGCCACCGCAGCCCTGACCTCCTCGGCTCAGGCGATCCTTCCACTTCAGCCTTCCAAGTAGCTGGAACTCCAGGTGTGCACCACCACACCCAGCTAATTTTTTTGACTTATTGTAGAGATGAGGTCTCGCCAAGTTGCCCAGGTTGGTTTCGAACCCCTGGACTCAAGCAGTCCTTTCACCTCAGTCTCCCAAAGTGCTGAGATTACAGCACCGTGCCCTGGGTACACAAATTTAAAAAAATATTTTTCTTAAAGACTAAATTAACCTTAACTTACTATAACTTTTTAACCCTATAAACTTAAAAAACTTAACATTTTTACTCTTTTGTAATAACAGCTTAAAACACAAATACCAAGCCAGGCTCGGTGGCTCAGCCTGTAATCCCGCGCCTTGGGAGGCTGAGGTGAGTGGATTACCTGA
>CAUYQG010131290.1:0-36106 GCA_963574415.1 Tarsius wallacei
CAGTCCTCTTTTGATGGGCAGCATGGTTGTTTCCATGTTCTTGCTACTGTGAACAATGCAACCTTGCAACTATACTAAAGATATCTCATGGAGTTCACATTTAACATCTGACTTTTGCTTTAGAGTTGCACTGTCCAATAAAGTAGACAATAGCTATGTGTGACTACTAAGCCGAAATGTGGTTAATTTGAATTGAGACACTCAATTTCAAATCAGTACAAAAAAGGAACGTAAAATATCTTACTGATAATTTTTGAAATGTTGGTTGCATGTTGAAACAATAATATTTTGGATATGTTGTGTTAAATATATTACTAAAGTTAATTTTTCTACTAAACTTTTTTCTAATGTGGCTGTTTAAAATTACACAGGTGACTTGTAGTTATGGCTTACATTGTATTCCAACTGGCTAGCACTGCCACAGAGTGTTCATTTTTGTGTTTTCTGGTCAAGTGGGCTGGATTAAGAAGTTATTTGATAAAGTCTCAGTTAATGAAGTACAGGATTGCTACTAGGAGTAGTATTAGGTGAAGACGTGTCTTCTTAGGTCAGTCCCGTTAGCAAATCTCAACACGTGACAGCAAGAAACTGAATCTCAGAGACAGTAGGGGCTGTGGAGCAGGATTGGAAGCCAGGGTTGTGGGATGCCAGAGTCTGTGCTCTGAGCCCTCTGATTTTCAAATACGGTGTCCCAAGATAATGATGTGGTGTGTTCAGGTCTAAGGTATGCCACAAGCAATGTACTCCCCGCATTAGGTAAAGTCTCAAAGTTTATGATTGCTTCTTTTTATAAATTAAATCAAGATTACCTCTGCCATTCGTCTTCCTTACTTGTATTTGGACATGTTTCCTTTTGAAGGAGGAGCAGGCAGGGAATTGGGTACACTCATAAGAGGGAGCGGACACGGTCTCTCACTGCACCACTCTCCCCCTTGGTGACTATGCACTGGGCAAGTCAAGCTTATTTACTTTTGAAGAACATGAGTCAAAGAGGTCAAGCTTCTTTTAATCTCTGAACTCACCGAATTTTTTCCAACCTCAGGGCTTTTGCACTTACTCTTTTTTCTCCCTGAAGTAGAAGATAAAGTCCCCAATTTTAGCACTGGAAGTTTTTTTTTCATCATTTCAGTCTCAGCTTAAATGTTACCTCCTCAGAGAGGACTTCATCCACTCTGAAGTCAGTTATATCTGTGAGAGGCTATTTTTGACCCTTCTTTGTCTTTTCATATCACTTTTTCTAATCTGCAGTTATTTTATTTATTGTTGTTATTGAATATTAGCTTCATACGAGGAGGGACAAGCTACTCTTGTCTACCTCTGTATCCCAGTCATCCGGTATCAGACCTAGTAGAGAGTAGAAGCTCTATATCTATTTGTGGAATGAATGAATGAATGGAAGATTAGCGTGCTAAGGAACACAACAGCTGAAGTTGTATTTCATCTTTAGAAATGGCCACTGTTTCACATCCCTGGGAGTGAATTCATTTTTAGATTGCTTTTGTGTGAAGCTTGTTAGAGACAAGATTACAGAAGGTAATGGTGCAAGTCCTTGCTGGCCTGAGGTCACATCTGGGAAAGAATGGTTGGACTGGGTTGGGTGGGAAAATGTAGTGTGAAACATCAGAGTTCATTTCTACATACAAGATAAAATAGCTGCTTTAAAATCCCTGGGTCCACTACTTTTTAAAAAATTTTTAATTTTAAAGATGTGGGGTACAATTTGGGGTTAGGTATACAAATGTTCATTATGCAAATATCCTTGTTGATGAGATGTGCCCCTCCCTCCCCTGGTAGATTCCCACTACTGACAATCCTGCCTACTCCCCACCCCAGCAATCCTTTTCTCTGCCAATCCTTTTCTTATAGTATTATGATAATTGTTCAAGGTCCACTTATGAGTGAGGACATGTGATACTCAGTTCTTTGTTTCTGTAATAGATCACTCAGTATTATAACCTCTAAGTTCATCCAAGTTGCTGTGATGTTCATAATTTTGTCCTTCTTTGTGGCTGCATAGTATTCCATCATGTATATGTACCACATTTTAAAAAATCTAGTCCACTTTCAATGGGCAGCACGGTTTGTTCCGTGTTTTTGTTATTGTGAACAATGCTGCAATGAACATACATGTGCAGGTATCTTTTTCATAGAGTGATTTGAGTTCTTCTGGGTATATTCCCAGTAGGGGGATTGTGGGGTTATATGGAAGGTCGATTTTCAGATCTTTTAGGAATCGCCAAACTGTTTTCCACAGAAGTTGTATCAGTTTACATTCCCACCAACTGTATAGAAGGTCTACTACTTCTTTAAGGTCAAGAAGTTTCCCAGTAAATCAGGTGGCCTGAATATTTTCATCCTACGGCCCATGTATTTAACAGAATCACTTGCTGTTTTGAGGGACACAACTCTATTAGTAGTCCTTTACTCAAGTTTAACATAATTTGTTCTCTGTCTCCTCCTAAATGTGGTGCAAAAAATACAAATGAAAAGGAATGGAATGAGGTTTGTCTTGAGAATTGTATCTAAAAATTTTTCATTATACTTTGAGATGACGGAAGCTACCTTATAGTTTTGCAAAAATCAGGATTGAGAAACAGCAGAGTAAAGTGGGTAACGGTTCTGGGCAATCTGAGGTCACTGCAGGGATCTCCTATGACAGACTTTTTTTTTTTAACAGATGATGATTTTTCCAAGAAAACAGATGGGTCCTTTGAAGATGCTTTTCCTGCCTGAGTTCAGGGAGGTTCCTGGCGGGATTTGGAAACAGAAGACATGAAGCAACCTCATGTGTTCAGCTCTGGGCTGCTTGGTTGGCTGGCATCGTGTTTGCCTCCTGTGAGTGTCACATACCAGACTTCACGTGCTCCTTCCCTGCTGCTCCAGGTAGGCAGGAGAGCTAAGGCGGCTGCTTCCTGGGGTGGCTGTGGTTGAGCACAGCTATTGTGACTGTCCTTATTACCATGTGGAAGCAGCTTCTACGAAAGTCAAACCAGAGGTGACACAGACCAGCCTCTTGGTGACTTCTTGGGATTTGCCAGCTCATTTGAACCTGGTTGAAAATTAATATCTCATCATTCCAGCTTGCAAGACCATTCAACCCTAGGTCAGTGAGAACCCAATAGAATTTCATATTGCTTACAATAAGGACTCTGGCTTTCACACAAGTGTATACAGGGGGAAAAAAGATGAAGAGATGAAGCCGCAGATCCCTGGGCCAGTTGTCAAAGGGAAAAAGTCTTTATACCAGCAATAGGAGCTAAGCTGATCTTTTTTGGTTCCTTTAAAGTGAAGGTGGGTTTGAGCAGAGAAAATCCTGTTGTGTTGAATGATGCTGTCAGGAGGGAGGTAGAGACTTTGGAATATAAATGAGTGCTGGTGAGTTGGAGAATTAAGATTCTCCTTTACCCATGTATTATGGGCTTCATGTGTGAGGAGCATGCGTGTTTCCAGATTAACCCCAGCCTGCCAAGCCCTGTTGAATGGTATTATTATTAATAGCATCTTTGATTCCAGTGTGTGTTTACCATTTTACCATACTTGTCTGGGTGGCGTCTGTGCTGAGAGATGGTGGGGCCTGACTTGAGCATATACATGATCTCCGGAGGGAAATAGGTGACTTTCAGTCCACAGAGACTTGGGATCTCTTGTCATGGAGTTGGGGTGGGAGATGGGGTGGGGAAACTAGGGATGTGAAGAAGGAGAAAGTCTACAGAGGAGTGAGCAATTTTTTTTTGAGTTGGAGTCTCATTCTGTCACCCAGGCTGGAGTGCAGTGGCATGCTCACGGCCATACCAGCGAGGACTTGCTGGGCTCAGACATACCTTCCGCCTCAGTCTAGCAATTCTTAAGATAATTTTGGTTCCAGGTTCAGTACTTAGTTTAGAAGAAAGCAACTAATTTTGGAAATTGGATAGGGAGGGAGAATGGATAAGGATATAAATGTGGGGAGAAGAGGATAGTAGATACAAGAAGACATTTTTGACAGAGAGAGAGAGAGAGAGAACGAGAGAGAGAAAGAGAGAGAGAGAGAGCGAGAGAGCGAGAGCGAGAGAGAGAGAAAGAGAGAGAGAGAGAGAGAGAGAGAGAGAGAGAGAGAGAGGGAAGGTAAGTAGAAAGAAAGGAAAGTCATATGGTGGCTCTTATGGAAGGTCATAGGAACTGCTCTATTCACCATCTGCCCCCAGTCCCTGTTCCTGCCTAAGTTCCTCTGGGCTTATGCAGGAAGAAGAACAGGAATGGGAAAAGTCTGCAAGGTACTGAGAACTAGTCTTCCCTGTCTTCATCGTCTGCTTTGTCTTCCCTTCTCTTTTCCTTTTTCCTCTGTCTTCTCTGTCACCCTTTACCTCCAAGTTCAAACATTTTGGTGAAGTTTAGGCTGAGTGTTGTAACAACCTGTTTATCTTTGAGCAAATCTTTTAATGCCCCTGCTTCTAAGATCTTCCATCTTCATGGTGGAAATAAATCACTTGTGTATGTGAGAGACTGTCCTTCAGGATGCGCATATTCATCAGAGGTAAATAAAAATATACATTATTTGTGTGGCTAAATGATGCATGTGAATAATATTTTAAAAACAGGGCTACAAGAAATAAATGTGTTTTAAAGTGTACAGTAAAATAGTAGAAGCTCAGTGATAGTTTTCCTTTGTTCCTTGTCACTTTACGAAGACTGCTCAACCAATGTCTTAGAGGTAGAGCAATCTGGGCATGCAGAGAAGGAGGTTTAAACCCTCTTCTTAGATGCAGGACTCAAGGAAGATTTTTTTTTTCTGAGAAAAGATGTCAAATGTAGTTATTCTGAGTAAGCAAAAACATTACATGTTATTACTCACCACTGCTTAATGTCTGAAAGAGCAAACCCTAATATGTCATTCTTTGAGGAGTTATCGGTCCTTTTGGCATTTTCCCATGGAAGATCTTGACATCTGGTTCCAAGGACTATAAAGGAGTGTGGTTAAATTAACCAACTGGCCAACCAACTAACTAATCAACCAACCAACCAACCAATCAACCAACCAACCAACCGACAAAAATAAAGAAATATGGAGATTTCAAGTGCACTTTGAAATGCATCTAATGCTAGGTGAATTGTGAAGTGTTCTCATTCCTTTCATGGTTGGGAGGTATGTCTACTATCCACCCAGGCACCGCAGAAGTTCCAGGTGGTAGAAAAGTTGATAAGATTTCCCCATGCACTTAGACAAGGGCAGGGTGTCCCTTTGCTCACTGGAGCAGATGGCTTTGTACAAGCTCTTTAGGACAGCCCATGCTCCGGTTTCAGCTCAGATCACTGAGCTGGAAACACTCCTGTCCACAGAGACACTCACCTTGGACAGTAGTCATCTGTCTCTTTTGCCTTTTGCATTTCTCCTCTTTTCTGATGTTTTGCCCTTGAATGAAGCTTCTGAGTGGCCGGGTGGTTGAAGCAGATGGACTGGTGGTTGCCTGGACTCTCCAAACAGTAGGCCCCCTGCTTTTTTCTTCTTCTTTTTTTTTATAACCAGCTTTAGATGTAAAATGACTGTCGATGTGTAACCTTACTTTTTGCATTACAATGTGAGATAAAGATGGCAGAAGCTGTGAGAATATCTGCCTAGCAATTGTACTTTCGTGTACAAGGCCAAGACATGCTAAAAACTCTCAGACATGCCAACATTTCTGACTGTGGGAACCATTTTTACAAGCATCTTTTTACAACTAAGAAGATTTTATTTCAGGGAGAAGTCAGGGATAAGGAAGCAATGCTTATTTTGAGAATGAAGATGCTTCACAAACATGAAAAAGCAGTTGGGATTCTCGGTTTTTCTCTTCCCTTCCTCCCTCCCTCCTGCCTGTAGGCCCTGACTGCAAATCCCCTTGTAATTATCCCCCTCACCAAAGCCTGGAAGGCTCACCTTCCACAACAGGGGATATTAGAAGGGCTAAATGTCTCCCGCCGCACAGGGAGAAATATTCCTTTGTTTGAAGAGGAAGTTTTCTCATCCAAAGATTATGTCCTCCTGTGACTGTGCCATGATCGGAAGACAGAGAGATTTTCACGTCCTCTGCGACTGACTGTTGTGGAAAAACATAGTAATATCAGGGTTTAGGCTGGGGAGGTAGGAGTTTCAGAAGACTTTTGAGGTGGTCTCTTTGCTACTGAAAGGTAATATAACAATTTTCCGGGATTAGGGAGGATGGGAGGAGGAAGTCACGCTGCCTAGGGGGTGCTGTTGTGTTAGGTGTGATCGTTCTGGTCTTTGGAAATCTTCCTCTGGCTTGGTTGGGTATGTTTTCCATGCAAGCCAGCCTCAAGGGAGAAAAATGGTACTGGCAACCTAGTTTGTTCCAAGTCAGTGTCCTATTTGGACTTTCTAAAGTGACTTTTTCCAGGTCTATCCATTAGGGACATCAGAGGGACAACCAATTCCCATTGGTTCTGCTTGCTTAGGTATTTATACTTACATAACCTGAAAGAAACTCTTTTAACTTGAGGCTTTCAAAATACAACAAAATAATTAGTGGAAGATGATTAAATATACACTTTGATGCAAATAAAATAGAGTTTGCATATAGGCAATTTAATAACGAATAAATCATATTGGTAAATTTCAAATGAGTTGTCATTACAGTGTAGTTTGGTTAGCTACGAAACCCTCCTCACTGGGGTTTTGGTAAGGTGTGAGCCGGGAGTGGGTTGGGGCTGAATCCAACCTGTAGACATGTACGTGTCCGTGGGTTTACTCCTTTGGGTCTGATAATCAGGCCCAAAGATGTTATGTATACCTCAGCCAGGGCAGACAGATCCCACTGAATTTGACACACGTTGAACAAAGTGTGGTCCTGGGATGGATCCATTCTTAGGCAGTCTAAGATCCAGAGATTTGCTCCTGAATTCCTGATGGTCTTGAGTCAGACCAGGGGGTGATAAATACATAGCACGTGTGTCAGTCTACCTGATCCCAGACATGGTGGGCATATCTAATTGACTATGGCCTTATTGGTCTTGAGCCCAGATGCAGCCTTACCCTTCTCAGGCATCTTCCATGGTTGACCTGGTACATGCAGCCCAGCAGTTATCCCTGACCCACAACATTCTGATGTTTGAATTGATGTCCTCATTTCAGGGCTTCTTAGAAATCCTATTTTTAATGGTTTGAAGTTCAGTCCTTACAGTAAAACCTTGGACTGGCCCACACAGGGTTGGTGCCATTTCTGTTCCTTATTGCTATTTGACAGATCCACAGATAATATGAACATCACATGGTAGAGAAGGAAGAGAATGGTGTCGACTGATCTGAGCTTGAATCCTGGTTATTCTACCTACTAGTGGTATGACATTCGGTAATGAGCTCTTTGAGCACTGGACTTTTATGTGTAAAATTTAACTTTCAAGGTTATTGCAAGAGTAATAGATATTTCCTGATATGCTTTAAACACTAATAAATGGTGGCCACAGGAAAAGCAGACTAACACAGTACCTGATGTGTCGTGGGCATTCACTAAATGTTACCGTATCCTGTTTATTTCCTTTGTAGGAGCTATCACAGACTGATTATGTGTGTGTGTATTTGTGTGTATGTGTGTGTGTGTTTATTTATTTCTCAGGTCTTCCCCACTAAAAGGCAAGCTCCATGAGGAGCTTGTTGATTTCATGGTTGCTGTATCTCCAGAACATAGCTCAAGGCTCAACGTGTGGTCATCACTCAGTAGACATTGGTTGAAACACTAAATGTTCTTTCTGTATTTTTCTTAATAAAATACTAATCTTTAAGAATGCATGATGCAGCTCTCCTCTACAGTGACCTCTCAAATGCTTGCAAAAAGTTACATGAAAGCGTTGTCTACTTGGCACTGTAGGTAGGGGAGGAATTAATAGGCTTCTGGGGCTTTGTATCAGGGATATTCTTTAGGATTGGAGGCTGCCTGGAAACCTTCCTCCCTCTTCCCAATGGGCAGCTGTGTGGATCTCACTTCAACAGTTCCTGCAAAGAAGCTGTCTGACCCAAGGTTGGACTTGGCAGGGATTTACTGTTGAAATGTTTCAGGCAGACACTGTAAGGCTGTGCTGTCAATAAGGGAGACACATGTGGCCACTGAGCATTTGAAATGGGGCTAGTCCAGACTGAGATGGGCTAAAAGTGTGACATGCACAGGGGATTTTGAAGATTGTATGAAAAAAGAATGTAATATATTTCATTAATAAATTTTGATATTGATTACCTGTTGAAATGATAGTATTTTGGATATACTGAGTTACATAATATCTATTATTACAACCAGTTTTACTTTTATCTCCTTATTTTAAAAAACGTGGTCACTAGAAAATTTAAAATGACACATGTGGCTTGCATTTGCGTCCACCTTGTATTTCTCTTTGCCAGCCCTAGAAGGGGATACACTTTCAGGACAAAGCAGAGGAAGGTACAGCAGACCTGGTATCTAAAGCTGGTCGCAGTCCTGCTTTAGCACTAATTCAACACGTGGCCTTGAACAAACCACCCAGGCATTTTGTACCTGAGGTCTCTATAGAAAAGTCTGTTCAGAGGATTTGATATCTAGGAATGAAACAATAGAGTTAGAGTACAATCACAAAATGTCATTTTCATTACTAAAACCATTTCAGAGGATGTCTGGGGTGCAGGCAGCCATACCTTTCTGATTCTGGGAAAAATAAACTGAGGTCTCTTTCCATCTGCACCAAAGTCCCTTTCCATCTGCACCAGGCTCACTCTTTGAGGAAAGAATATGGGTTCAACAAACAAGGCAAGAAAGTCTACCTCTTGGGGCTAACTAGATAACTGAGACTTTCTAATCAGCCTGAAAGTGTCTACAAAACTACAGTGTTTATGGAGACAGACTGACAAACTGTAAAATCACCATCCTTAATGCCTCTATCTCTACTAGGAAGTCAGTGTTTTGTTTTTGTTTTTTTGACTACCCCGAACTCATTCAGAAAAAAGAAACAAAAAAACAAGGTCAGTACTTGGATATAGTGGGTGCACAATAAAATTAACTGAATGACCTCTTGACCTGGGATATGCAGACTATTCTGTGGACCAGAGTCTCTGAAAAACTTCCTCTGCCAAATCCCTGCTGGGAAGGAATCAGAATTCTGATGATATTGTTTATCTAATTTAGATTGTGTCTATTTAATTTAGCTTGTGTCTTTCTAATTTATATTATGAGCCCTCTTGACTGAAATTGAGTCTCCTTTAATGTAAAGGAGACTCAATTTGTATGGTGTCTAGTGTGTTTTCTATGCTCAGATAATATGAACAATAAGAAACATCTTAGATTCTTGATGTGTTTTCTCGTGAATGTTAAACTTTTTCTTTGGAAGAAATTCTCCTTGAGAAGTTTGGGACTTTTAAATTGTGCCTATGTAACGATTAAAAATGACAAGAATGTAAAAATTCAGGATTCTACTATTTATACAAGGGGAAGGACCCCCCAAAACCTGTAATTATCTTTTAGAGGGCGGGCCCCTTGTAGTACATTCAGAATTTGTTCCTCCAGATCAAACGGCCAACCAAAGTTTTATCTGGAACTTTTGAGAAGGTGTGTCACAATTTGTGGAAGAAACGTCTTGAGTTATGGCAAACAAGTGACTGGTTCTTCCACCATGACAATGCACCTGCCCTCACCGCGCTGAGTGTTTGGCAGTTTTTGACCAAAACTGGTATGACCCTTGTCCCCACCCTCCCTATTTGCCCTATCTCACCTCAAGTGAGTTTTTTTGTTTCCCTGGATGAAAAAGTCCTCAGAAAAAAGTTTTGCTGATGTGGAAGAAGTGAAACCAACCAACCAAACAAAAACAACAACAACAAACAACAAAAAAATAAAGCAAAAAAACAACAGAAGTACTAAAAGGTATCAAAATTGATTAAAAACTGTTTTGAGCAGTGGAAAAAGCGTCTCGATAGGTGTATTGCATCAAACGGAGAGTACTTTGAAGGTGACTGACTTTTAAACAAGCAAGAATAAATATGCAATTTTTTATAAACAGATTTTGGGGTTTTTGGGTCTCCCTTCATAAATATTTGGAAAGAGTTTATAAATATATGGTGGAATAATTTTATTTAAAAACCCAGCTATTTAACATTGTGAGGACATGGTTTCTAATATTTCTCTGCCTACCTATATAATTAAAAAGTTGTTTCATTGATTGTATCTGTCTGCTGGTAGACCTTGGTGACTTTGGGCAACTTATTTATCTCTTTGAGCCTCAGTTTCCTTAACTCACTTTAGAGCAAATTATATCCAGTTAGCTTGGTTGTTTGAGGATTAAATTAGATCACCTCCATATAATGTCTGAAACTTGGTGATAGGCTTTCTCATAAAAAGTGAAGCTAAAAGGATGCATTTGACTTTTTTGCACATTCATAGATAGGCTAGAGTGTATCTACTCAGTACTCCTCCCTTCCAAAAGGAAAACTATTTTGTAGTGAATTTCTAATATCTTTACAAAATACTTATATGTTTATAATTTTCATGCCTACTTTGCAAATGGGGGCAGCTGAGTCATTTGAAGATAGAGCCCAATTGCTCTCAGTTTAAGCTGTCATGTTCTTTTGTCAGAGTAACTAAAGTATGAACATGCTGATTTTTCCTTGACAATGAAGAATTCATTCAACACCATCTACTTTAATACTCCCCCCAATAGAAGCACGAGTCTCAGTGACCAGATCAACCCTTTAACAATAAATGAGTCCCAATATGTGCCAGGTGTTAAAAAGTTTAAAAAACAAAAAACAAAAAAAACCCCCAAAAACCCCCAAAAAACTTGACATCTAATGACACCTAAACTTGAGTCAAGGCATATAAATACACATGAAAACAGTGACAAGGCAAAGTAAATCAGCATATTTGTTGAATCCCAACTATATGAGAAAACATATATTCATGTCTTGTGATTGATTCATCAATATAGGATACAAAATCCAAAGAAGAGAGGGTTTCTTGTATGCTGAAGGAAGCAGGAGAGTTTTCTGGGCGCTAATCTAAGGTTGAGGTTTTGAACTCTTACTGGGCATCAGCATTACCTGAGCCTCGCTCCTGAGACTTGCAATCAGCAGGTCCAGGTCTGGGCTCGAGATTCTGCATTTCTAACAAGCTTCCAGGGGATGTTGATGCTACAGATCCTTAGGCCACACTTGAGTTGTAAGGCTAAGGGATGAGTTGTATCTGGCTCCAGGAGGAGAGTTGAAGAGAATGTGCCCTGTTTTGCCTGTATATTTCCGGCCTTTGCTTTCCTCATGCCCTTTACCTGGGCTACCTTTTCATCACAGTTGGCCAGTGTCAGGCCATTTCACCAAATGATGTAGCAATGTGTTGCATCTGCTCTTTATTCAGAAAGAGAAAACTCTACCTTGCTGTAATGGCCTTGTCACTCTGTCTTCTTTTTCTCAAAATATTTGCATTTGAACACTAACTCTGTCTACTCTGTCCCATTTCATCCCACCTCTACCCATCCCAACTGTTATTTTGGCAGCAATAGAGTTGCTGGGCTCCCCATTTGAAATGACTTTAACAAGGTTTAAAGACAAGTAACCCCATAAATTATAATTACTGGTATTTATCCAAGGAAACCCAGTATCCCGTTGCTTTGTTGACAGCAGGGCCCAGCCAACTGTTGGGTTAGCAGGGGCCAGTGGAGTTAAAAGAAAGGCCTGGTTGAGTTGCCTCACCATGGGAAGAGAGAGGCATGCACAATCAGATATTTAATACTCCTCAGCAATTATGGGAGTTTTTATTCTCTCCCTGGCAAGGAACACAGCCCTTAACTGCAGTGTTTCAAGTTCGCCTACAATGCTATCTGATAGAATGCTTTTATCCTCTGAAGATACAGTACAAAATACAAATCATCATTGGTTTTATCTCGGCAGGAGCTGCTTCTTCTCTAAATACATTTACTCTGTGCAACTGCCTGCCCATCAGACCCATTTTCATCTTTCACCCTGCTCCTTGGCAATGGCTGGATTTAAGGTCTTTCTTCTGTTCTTTGTTCCTTTAGCTCAGCGAAGTAAACAGCAGGATTGATCTTACACTGTATTTTGGTATTGTTCCAAGTACTCATCAATAGACACGGCTGGGAATGCACTGACTGGAAAGGAAGGGCAGATGGAAATGCACTTCTTGTTCTTTGTGCCTTTTAGTGTGCAGCGGAATGTCCCTAATCTGAAGGCTGCTACACTGGCTGCCGATCGACATGCAAATTCATCATCAAATGATGAGTCCTGTTTTAGTTCTAAGGGAAGTCTTTAAAGGTATCAGGAAGGAAGAGAGAGAATCAAGGGGGGTGGGGGAGAGAGAGAGAAAGAGAGAGAGAGAGAGAGATGGGGCTTTTTTTGTCTAGTGCCTCTTACATCCAGGTCATTACAGTGTCTTGGGAAAGAAGAAGGGACATAAATAAGCTGTTATGTTGTTATGTTTCTTTTTGAAGTGCATCTGTTCACAGGTGCACAAATAGTGAAATGCTCTGTTTGGAAAATCTTTATTTTAAAAGCAAGGCAATTTAAGTTAGAGATGACTTAAATTCAGTGAAGATGGTCTAGAAGAGAGAAAAAGCGTTGCGATGGATAACCTTTTCATGGTTATTTTCTTTTTGTTTTACTATTTTCTCTTCAATTGTTTGGGAAAATGATTGTACTCAGGATATTTTCTGTATTTTTTTTTTTAGCTAAAAGAAGCCAACAATATTTTGATTCGTAACTTTTTTTTGGAACAATGTGTGGCCATGTCGAATTGGAGGCTTAAAGGTGCCACCTTTATGGGTCACACTAGCCCGTTATATTGAAAGATGATACAAGTTATTTGGCTAAATGGACCTTTGGACTCATTTTACTGAGGGTCCACCAGTTATTATAATGTCTTTAGGTATTTCTGAGAGATAACAGAGGAGGGGGAGTTTATAGGAAGAAGTATCTTGTTTTGAATACTCAGGACACATGCCACCGGCTACCAGATGGCGGGCGCAGAGATAGCGTGACCTTACACTGATTATATGGAAAACATCTCTTTTTGGAAAGAGGTCCTCAACTTTTATGGCAATTGGGCAATCTTACATCCTCCTTGCTGCAGTACTAGGAAAGTGCAGTTCCTGTTTCATTTCCATGAATAATCATATCATGAGAGTTACTTCTTCTGTGAAGTTTGTCTTCAACTGCCCCAACAGTATCCTACCCAATCCCATTTCCCTGTGATATTGGTCATTCGCTCCTTTGTTCTGGAAATATATTTAGCACATGTTTTATCATATATATATTATCTATTTGCGCTATTCTAGATTTGCATTGACCAGTTTGTAGATTGTGTCTTTTAATATAATTACAAAAATATTATAATTACCAAGGATCTGTAGACTTACATGGTTGCAACTATACAGGTGCTAAGTTGTCCACTGTAATGTAGTAATATCTCCTGTCTCTCCAATCAAATGTGCAACATACATCCCTGGAAGCTGCTTGGGCAAATGCTAATAATACAGTGTTAGTGAACAGTTGTATGTTTAAATACAATGAGGTTATCCAATAACTAAGATGTTGGAAAGGAAAAAACCCTGCACAACACTTACATACTACAAACACTTTAAAAAATGGAACAATCTGTAAAAGGTTGGAAAATAAAACACAAACCAAACAAATTAAATTATACATATCCAAGAAATGTAAATGGTTTAAGGTTAAAAAAAGATGAATTAATTTCTTTTGCATCCTCAGTGAATTCATGAAGCTGAGTGGGGAAAAAAAGGTAAATCTATAAAAAAGATCCTCTTAAGATAACTTCAATAAGGCAAGGCTGGTTTAGTTTCACTTGCAATGGGCAAAAATATCATGTCTGGATTGATGTGTGGTGAACAAGAAAAATGTTTCTTTGATGTCCTTGGAGCAGATTATACTTTTGATTTATATTTTCCTGATTAAACAATATCAAGAAGGGATAGGGACTTAAAAAGTTGGCATTTGAGACCCATAGCAACAGGGCCATAGTAGGTGGCATGACAGATACCCTCTGCGATAAGGGGGGGCTAGCTCAAAAGCAAGATCACTCTAGCACATTCTGATGGGCTGTTGGCCAACCTCTTTAAGACATGTGGGCGATTTTTCTGCAAATAAGTTTGCTTATGTAAATGGGTTCACATTTAATTTAAACATCAGTTTACATTAAAACCATTTGAAACTATACTTGGACTAGTTATTTTTAAATGCACGTTTTGAGTTATATGTGACCTTCCTCCCCGATATTCTCAAATATTGAAGCTCTCTGGGAAGTAACTGTTTATGTATTTGTCTGTGAGCTGAAGGAAAGAGATCCTTTTTTATTCAACTTTGTTTTCCTAGTCCACAGCACAGAGTAAGTGCTCATAAATGTTTATTAAATGAGTGTTTGAATGAATAAATGAATAGATGGATTAAGATCTCTTAGCTTAGATGACCTTGGCTAAAGGTATTTATCACAGTACTAGAAAAGAGCTAAAAAAATTCAGCCCCCTGCCTCTGACCTATCCTGAAAATTCTAGGCATCTATGTTGTCTTCCCACCACTGGCATGGTGGCTTGTTTGGAATTTCTGGTTCACCCTGTCTGCATTCCCTGAGCACTGCCTGTGTTGCAGGCCTTTGTTAAAAGGAACTGGGAATTGGGATATTGAAAGCCCAAGTTGGTTGACATAAGGTCAAAGCACAATGGTATTTCTGTAGTGGCAGCCTAATCAAGTTAATAGTGAAGAGAAGAACAAAGGCCCACAGGTATCTGCTGACGAGGACCCAGAACCAAGAATCACTCACTGAGACCAGCTCCTATCCCATGTTCTGCCCTCAGATTTCAGGAGATCTCATTTTTCTAAAATCTACCCCCTTTCCCTCAGACCTTTAATTGAGCTAGTTTTAATGTTTCTTGTAGTGAAATTATGCTTAAATTTTTAAATAAAACCTCTGAGCCATCTCAATAATCAAATCTGAAAATCCTTTGTGCCATACAGAGTTGGCATTCTTGCATTTCTCTCTGTTACTTTTCTCTTTATTTAAGGAGAAATGGGTTTTGTTGTGAAGTCACAGCATAGAAAATAACTTCTCTTCTGTATTAGAAAACAAGAGCAGAATATCAGCTAAGAAACTCAAGAAGCATTACATTTTAGACCTGAAAAGCGATAAACAGGTTTCCACTTGTTAGTGTCTCCAAGAATTCATGTTCTGGCTCTCAGAATGCTGGTTCTTCTCATTCAATCTTGCTAAATGGTTTGGTTCCTCCAGTTCACAGAGTACAGTTGTCAGTGGCCACGTAGCACAAGCAACATCAAGTCTTGTGTGGAAACTGCAAATGTGTGGCTGTGCCCAAAGGAGAATATAACTAGATGCTCAAGACAAGTCCAGAATTTTGGCAAACAAGTCCAGACTTTCTGCCACTAATTGTACTACTTCCATAAACCTGGACTAGAATATGCTCATTAGGAACAGTTAGTTTTCATATTACTATTTGTCCTGTATTGCTTAAGGTGCATACTAAGTTGCTGTATCCAAGAGACTCTTGAGTACAATGAATTAACCACGATAGGAATTTATTTCTCTGTAACACAACATTCAGGAGCCTGGGATGATAGAGTGTCACTGCCACCCTCAAAGTGTGGTTTCTGTGTCTGGGTTCAAACTGGGTGTTCCAGCTTATGCCAAGTCCAGGCAATGGGAGATAAGGAGGGGAGGAAGGAAAGGCAAGAATGCTGTATGCCCATGATCTACCTTGGAGGTACAAAGTATCACTTCTGCTCACCCATCATTAGGAGGACATAGTCAAATGGCCACACTCAGTTGCAAGAATGGCTGGGAAGTGTATTATTTTTCTGGACAGCCATGAACCCAGCTAAGACGCCAGAGTTTTATTATTAAATAAAAACTGTGAAATGAATAATTAGCAGTGTCTGTCGCATCCCTCAAACTCATTCCTTCCCCACAACTTACATACCCCAAGTCTATGCAGCAGGGAAATGTAAGCTCTTTCTTAGAAGGGCACAGGCGAACTGAGCTGGAGAGCTGACCAGTAGACATCTATAGAAATCAGCAGAGGGACCCTTCAAAGTACAGCTGTGAATGGTTTCTTTACCTTTTTCGTGGGCCAAAGAGTCATAGACCCAAGTGCACAACTAGGGCTGCCACCAGTGGACATGTGAACATTCTCTGTGGCTTCTCAGTGAAGCTATCACCCCACCTCTGCTTGAATTCCATCTTAAAGTTTATTCTGTGCTTCCAAGTGTGAAGATTTACATTGTAAGTATAATTTTGAAAACAAAGGTAGAAAAATCCTTTTTTACTAAGTTATCAACTAACCCCATAATGCTCCATAAACAAGAAAAGTGAGACTAAGAAAGTGGAAATCGTTTGCTCTTCTTTATGTATCATAAGGATTGGATTGTGAAATATCGATCATTGGGCTTACATGTAAAATTGCTGTGTAAGGAATATCCTGGGGCTACAAAAATTTAAAATAGGAAATTTGAGGTGGAAACTCCTCAGTTTAGATAAAACTACCTTAGATTCTTCAGAAAAAAGTCGATTTAACATTTACAATTTTAAAAGAACCTGTGAGATTCTCATGGAGTGGTTTCTCATACCTCCAAATCTCCCCACTATTCCACCTAAACAACACGTGTTATTTTCTATCTCAAATTATAGTGTGCTTTTAAAAACAATTTTATGCCATTTACTGAAAACAAGATACATATGTACCATCTACATATACGGTAAATGCATAGAAGGGGATTAGAAACATGTGGCCCAAACCCATGTATAGTGTACTTTAAAAAAAACGATGTCATTTCTTTCATTTGACTAAATATCCCTGAGATTTACAATTCTTCTCTATGTCCCTCAGCAACCAAACGCTAGCCCTTCAGTCCGATAGGAACACAATAAATACTTTTTGGATGGATGAATTAAGTAGGCAGGCAGAGATTTAGGCTCAATTCAGGGTGCTGCTCAGACATCATCTCCTCAGAGAGGCCTTTCCTGAACACCCTGTCTAGAGCAATATGTCAATAGTAACCCCTCAACTTGCATTGTTTTTCTCCATAGTACTTTCTTTTTTAAAAACTCATTTTTTGAATTGATAAATAAAAACTGTATATATTTATCATGTACAAGGTGCTGTTTTGAAATATGTATACATTGTGTAATGGCTAAATTGAGCTAATTAACACATGCATTACCGTATATAGTTATTTTGTGTGTGTGGTGAGAACACTTAAAATCTATTCTTTTAGCAGTTTTCATGAATAAGATACATAATTATTAGCTATAGTCACCACATCGTACAATAGTTCTCTTGAATTTATTCCATATATCTAACTAAAGTTTGTGTTTTTTGACCAATATCTCCACTCCACCTCATACTTTCTGGTGATCTAGGTGACCCCATCTATGGGTTTATTGTCAGTATCTGTCTCTCCTTATGAAAACTACACTCCATGAAGTCAAGAAGTTTCTCTCTTTTATTCACAGCTGTATCCCCAGCCTTGACAACAGTGTCTGGCTCAACCCATACTTACTGGAAAAAAATGATTATGACATAAAGACAGTTTCATTTGTCAAAATTATTTTGCAAGGTTTCATGTATGTATCTCAAAAGGAGAATTTTTTCAGTCACTGGGGTGAGGCTTGAGGCACTAAAGAAACTTTGAGAACCAAAGAACCTTCTCAAATAGTTTAACTGCCTTCAAAAGTTCTATTTGTTGAGGGGTTCAGTATTTGCTGATAAGAGAATAAGTAATGCAGATGTGGGGTTATGAGCTGGGCACAGCTGAATTTTTCTGCATAGCAAAGGGAAAAGGAACTCGAAACTCTTGAAAGTAATCTGAAAGGAGAAGGGACTAACTGGGGAGACTGGCTATTGAGTCAGAGAAGAGGAGAAAGACATAACTGAGGTGGGATCTGGGAAAAAATAAACGGTCTAATACAGAGTTGAATAGAATGCTATGTGCAACCCTCTATAGACTCCCCATGAAGTTTCCCTGATCTTCAGAAAAACAAAACTACAAAAACTCCTCAATCCTTAGAATGATTGTATTTTTCTTGGAAACTGTAAAGGGGCTGAGTCCTGCCTCTGGATGTGTGGAGCTCAAGCAGCTGGTATCCCTGGCTAAGGGGCTGGGAAGATATTCGACAGCTGTCTGGGTTTCATGGAATGTACCCAAAAGAGAGACTGTCATACAGGTGTTCTGCTTCCCCTATTATCCTGTGAGTTTCTAGAGTTAGGACATGTATTTCCAACTTTCTTTGAAGCCCTTCCCTTAAAGGGAGTAATATACAGTCGTCTGGGAATAATGTAGGCTAACTGTATCAGTCAGGCTGCTGCTGCATAACAAACAATCACCAAATCTCAGTAGTATTCACAGTAAGAATTTATTTCTTACACATCTGGAATTTGTCTGGAGAGGCACTAACCTAGGCTGAGCTTGTCTGGGTGGCTCTGCTTCCAGTTGTATATCAAGCTCAGCTAAGCACTTCACTGTGTCAGGGGCTCTGGTTGGCTCCATGTGGATTTATTTTGGGTTTCTGTCTGAAGGAATAGCATCTGCTTGAAGGGAAGCTTTTAAAATTGTGATGACATCATAAAAGAGCAAGCAAGACATAAGATTCCTCCCCGAGATTAGGCTGGGAATTGGCAAACTCATTCTTGCCCACATTCCATTATTGGCTGAAGTATCACAAGTCAAGCCTTAAGCAGAGGTGTGGCCTTTGCCCTGTGTAGGAGGAACAGCAAAATTGTGGATACAGGAGGGAGGATGTATTAGGACCAGTCATTCATTCAGCATTAACTGACTAACTGACACACTGACTAATATGATGCTGAAAGCTGGGCCAGAGAGTGAGTCCATTCCCAGCAGATATTAGTGTGTCTGTGATCTGAGGGCCTTTTAGGGAGTTCTTTTATTTTTCTTCTTTGTGAAAGTGGCCATTAAAGTTAAAAACCTCATTTTTGTAATAGAATGCACACAGCGGTACACATATTGACTTATGGTTTTAGTCAATATCAAGATTTATTGTCCCCAGAGTTAAATAAATCGTGATATTGACCCCATCATAAGCCAATATCTGCCTAATGCATTTTTTTAAAGTATTTTGTATTCATTTATATTAATAAGACACAAGCAATCATTCACGGTGTTACTTTGTTTTCTCTGTTTTGCTCTTTGTTATTTTCTCATCAGTCTTGGTAATTAGCCCAGGGTTAACGTAAGAGTTAGTGAAATAGTATGCAGTGCGGGGGAGAGAGTCACAGTGGACACCTCTCCAGTGTAGAGAGGGGCATTTGTTCCAGTAGAGAACCATGCCTTCTCTGATTCCGGATGGTGAAAATGAGTTTTGTTTTCTCCCGAAGTTGTTCTCTCCCGGGGTTCCTCTCCTCTGAGATGTTACTGTACACAAGTCCTTTTGGGTCAATGGGGAAATGAGGATGGGGGAGCAATGTCATAAGGGACAAGAAGGCAAGGGCTCTTTAATTGTCCTTGAACTGTTTTTTTCTGACTTGCATTCTTGCTGTTCTATTCCTACTTTCTTTTGTCTTTTTCTTTCTTTCTGTTTTGTAGCCGGCATTTACATTTTCTAGAGGAGTGGAAAAATATATTTCTTTAATACCGAATTCCATTTATCTCCATAAATTGGTTAGGGTATATGATCTAAAGGACTCAGCTGTTTTTAAAATAGGTTTATTCCTCTCCTTGAAGATTATTTCCACACAGTACAGATGAGTTAGAAGGAGACTCATTTTGAAGACCTCAGTGAAAGCTCTGCATTTGCAGGGCGTCATTTCAGATGTGGAGTTTTTGAACAAAGAAATTAAATTTATATGTATCACCTAAATTATTTTGAATTCATGGTTCACCAAAGAGTTCAGATCCTAATCAAATATGTAGTTTGCATGGGAGCTACCCCCCTTCTCAATAATAACATAGCAGTTCTATTTACAGTGTTGACTAGACCGGGGGTGGGGTGGGGTGGGGGAGATGGCTCTTGTGGGAATTCACCCTGGTTGTCTGCAGTTGGGCCTGTGCTAAATGTGTGGTTTTATCACAGTAAAAGTTTTCTAGAAAGATAATTGAGAGAAGAGCTTTACAAACCGTTCTCACTCCTTGTAAACAACAGGAGCACCCCTTCACCTCGCCACATCAACATTCTTAAAAGGAAATGAACTCTACAATCTTCCTCTTGCCTTTCTTTCCATCTACCAAAATGGCACCATTGTGTAAAGTCCTAAGGATACCCCCAGCCCCCAAGAATCTCCCCCAGCTCTCCTGCCACCACTTCTCATTTGGACCCCTATAGGGTGTATAGTCTCTATCACATTATCAGCTCCTGACTTGGGATTGGTTTCATTTTCTTGTTGCCTTTGGTGTCAACTTGCCTTCAAAGATTGTAAACTACAGGAGGAGACCAAGAACGGAGTTTTTCACATCTTTGAAAATGGGAGCCGAGAAAATGGTGATGATGATGATTGACTAACATTTATTATTTCTCAATACGTACCAGGGACTATTGTAAATCTTTAAAATAGATTAACTCATCTCTAAAACAACACTAGCAGTTATTATCTTCATTCTACACATGAGGAAACTAGACATACATCTCCTGCATAGTTTTCCAGTGGCCAAAAACCTGGAATTTATCAATGTTATTGGTTAACCTACAAAGATGAGGGTATGGGGCAGAGAAGGGAGGAAAAGAGGTGGAAGTATCTGTGGGCCTCAATGAGCCCTTACACAAACTTTCCTGGAAAGTGCTCCCCTTCCATCTTCTCCTCTCCCCTCCCCTCCTTTGCACTTCCCCTTTTATCCTTTCCTTTCCTCCCTTGTTCTTGCTCCAGTGGTTGGGGCAGTTGTGCTTCTGATGTCTATAGATAAATCAGCTGGTTCATGATCACAGCTGGCAAGCAGATGTTTCTCTGTCTATTCGTTTCATAACCAGCAGGCTAGAAAGATTGACTCAGGGACATTCTCAACTCCCCTCACCCCAAATGGCAAATTATTCCTTGTTCAAAACACACCACATCGAGACTGTCACCATGGTCTTCTATGATTCTGAGCTGTAATTATGAAAGTGAAGGATGGGAGGCATAGAAACATGCTCTGTTGTTCACCCATTGGTCTTTGGTTGAGGTTTAGCTTCTGGGTGAAATGGAGCCTCTTGACTTGGGCATATTCTGGTTTTCTTTAGCTTTGTTTCTTGGTTGGGGTGTGAGGGTGCAAAGATTTTGCAAGAAGAGCCTGGGCAAAGACATTCCCTCACTCCCTCCAGAAATAGTTTAAACTGGAACAACTTCTCATCTTGTTTGAATGGCCTCATCTGCTTTTTATTCACATTTAGTGTAAATTCTTGGGTTTTAGTTGGGGCTCTTGAACATCTCCCACCCCTCACTCCTTTAGGAATGGAATCTCTTCCTTACGTTATTCATTTCTAAGTGATCTCGTTTCACTCCCAAAAAATGATGCAAATTTTACTAATTGGGCTACATATTGATTGTAGAATTCAATTTTTGAGGTTTAACCTTAGTTTTCCTGGGATGTGGCTCTGCAGCTATTTAACCACAAAATGTCTTTTATGGTGACTTTTGAGAGACGAAAAAGCAGATCATATGGAAATGGGGCTGGGGAACATTAAGTAATTAGACAATACTGGCAGTGTCCCACAGCCCCTGCTATTATGCTGGCTGAGGCAGGTTTCACTCTTTTACTCAGTAAGTTTTGGAGAGGTAAAGACAGGTGGGCAGTCTGAGACATTTCAGAGGAAACTGTGTGACTGAGATGAATGCAGTAGAGTTGGCTGGATTGACTCTTGCTTGAAATATTGCTGTCTTGCAGAATTCTATAAGACATTTAAGGAGGAGCTGATACCAATCCTACTGAAAGTATTCCAGGCGATTGAGAAAGATGGAACTCTCCCCAAATCATTTTATGAAGCCAACATCACATTGATACCCAAGCCAAGTAAAGACCCAACAAAGAAAGAGAACTATAGGCCAATATCATCGTAATTTTTAAAGAGCAGACAGCATAGTTTAGTGATCTTCAAGTTCTTGGCTTGAATGTTGGATAAACACAAGTTCAAATTCTGAATCAACTCCCATCTAGTATATGGTCTTGGTCAATTTACTCAACTTCTGTAAGACTCAAGATTTCTGTGCATCAAAGGAAGATAACAGTATCTACATCTCACTGGGGCACAGTGGAGATTGAATGAGATAAAACAGGAGTGCCAGTTTATTATATAAGTATAGATATTTAATTACTAGTTCTGAGTAAATTTTATCTATAGAGGTCATTTTGCTCTACTTCTCATCTTTTAAACTTTCTTCTGTTTTCATCTATTTTCTTTTGCTGACCTGGCTGCTATATCCTCTTTGGCACCATCATATGTGAAGTTATTTATTATTTTTTGTGGCACCCTCCCCCTACTACTTCTTCACAAAATTGGACAAATACTGCTTGGTGTTAGTGTGGTATTTACCCAGTCAAGGTAGCAAAAGTACCTCTTCGAGCATCTCTTAAAAGTAGCTACTTCTAGTTCCACAAATTCTGGCAATTAGGCATTCTCTAACAGTTACTTTACATATGGTATCTTTCTGGCTCCCTGCCCATTTCATTATTGAAGAAAAAAACTATATGCTGATTCTAGCTATGTGGTGGACCCTGGGTTCAAAGCGGGTCTGTCTGAATAGAAATTATGTCTCTTTCCCGAAATCTGAATTTTAAAGATAATAATTGATATCTGGTATGTTAAATAGGCTTTATTTCACTAGCCAAGTGTCATTGATTGGTATTGGCTGCCAGGGCATTGTGTTGAGAAGGATTCTAAAGCCAAGTCTGTGCTCAGTGAGAATGTCATGATCAATTAGCGATGTCTGCCACAGGTGCAGCAGGTGGGTGGTGAGGATAGAAACAGCATTCATTTTGTTGGTGTGTTGAACCTCGGTCTATAGGCATGATCTGTTTGGTTACAGCAGAGGAAGTGGTTCAAGCTGTGGCCCAGGCCTTCTGGTGTCTTCTTTTTTCTTTACTCTCACAAATTTTAGTGAAATTTTCCAAATGTTTAAGTGGAAATGTAAAGAGTCAACAAAATTCTAAGACCTCCAGAATAATGCCTCTGCCCCATCTGCAGTGTCTTTGGAAAACAGGAGGGATGAGATAGGAAGTTAGCTTTATTAGGTATTGCCAGCTGGTCTGACTTCTTTGTGATTGTCCTAAAAGCTCATTTTGGCTGATAAAAAAAACTCTTCTCTTTTACAGGTGTAAAATCTAATTTGATTTCAAAATAGCTGTTAGTAAAGCAAGATGAGAGAAAAGAGAATGCTCTTTTGGCAGAAGGCATTTAAATCTACTGCATATGGAGATTTTCAGAGTGCTACACTTTTTTGTTTCTGAAATGGGAATGGCAAAACAATGTCAATTCAACAAGGTGACAGTGTCAACCATAGATATGAGGAAACGTAGTTAGAAATGAAAGTTACTGACCCAAAAATTTTATGTATACACACACATACTTATATTTCATGTACATATATGTGCATTGTTTTATTGTTATTACTGTAAATGTTATGAAAGCATTACGACTATTTTATAACTGATTAAGAAAACAAGCTGAGCAAAAATAATCAACTGTCTCATCATCTTAACACAACTAGATCTTAGCAAGTTTTTCTACCATTGATATATGTTTTTTCAACATAGTTTTAATCCCATTGACATGGGCTTTGATGCTATTTATTTTTCACTTAATTTTTTTCCTCTACATTTAAATCAGCAGCCATTCAAAGTGTGCTTTAGTGATCCTGCAATTTAAAAAGAAAAACACTCATTAACCAATTAATTTGTATTTTCTTTTATGTTGAATGCTGTATTGTCTTTTTTAGGACTTCCCATTTAAAAGTTCATTTTGATGGAAAAATATTAACAAACAGCATAAGTATTGACAAAAAGCTGTTAGCCTTGGGTATATACTTCTTTTGTATGTGGCATATCTTTGCGAAAATAGACCAAAGCAAAATATGAGCAGCAGTTGGTAGTTTTAAAAGGAAAACCATAGCATCAGAGAACTGGACAGTGATTTTGACAGGTCATATAATCCATTCCTGTGCCTGAAGAATCCAAGAAAGAGAGACTCAACAAATTCTCTTTACAGCCCATTCCAATGTTTGCCAACTCTTACTGTCAGGAATTTCTTCCATATTTCAACTATTTTCATTCTCATTCTTCTTGACCCAAATAGCTGTAACTATAATTCCTTTTTTCCTCAGTTTTCTTTTCTGGAAATGGTACTATCCTATTTCTTTTAAGCCAAGGATAACAAAGCAATTTCCTCTCTTGTACCAGCTTTGGGGTTTGGTGGTAGACACCTGAAGTGCCGGGTTTCGCCCTCCATTTCCTACCCCGCTCTGTCGGAAAGTACATGAGGGCTAATTAATAATATCTTCATCTTCCAGGAGCAAGAGTTGAGGAATTAGGTGCATGTCATAGGAATGATCTGAAGCTTTTCTGCAAGGTCAATTTGTTCTCTAATCATCAGTGGGCGAAAATACTTTAAAAGTAGTGAAGGCAGGCCACTCCACTTCAGTGCACTGAGGCCAGCTGGAGGACCAGAGGGGATTATGGTTGGCCCCTCTATACCAAGTATTAACACTTGAGTTGTTGGATCCTGTGGAACTTCAGTGAATCCTCTGGAAGTGGGGGTGTGAGGTGTGGAGGGCACAGAGGAGCTGTTATCAACTAAACATTTTAACAAACCAGTGTAGAGGTAACAATTGGTACTGAGTGAGTGAATATCAGCCTCGATACCCACTCCAAGTCTCTTGACACCTACACCTAGTTCCTGAAGCCTAAAATATGTGAGTAGGAAAAGTCACACACCTCTCTTTGCCCAGTCTTCCTATTTTGGTGAGTTTTTAAGCAACTTAGAAATTCATCTTCTTCTTCTTTTTTTCTTAAATGCCTGAATCGGCATGCAAAGCACACAAAGTCCCACTGTTAAATAAACTCAAAAGTAAGTTTCAGATTTCTCTGTAGATTCTGTAAAATGGTATAAACCATTACAAAAAAAAAAAAAAATACTGCTGAAGTCATTGGGTGTATAGCGCAGCATAAGAAACAGAGGAGGGGGCTCACCATTTGTCAGAGCCATTCAATTAAACAAACAAACCCAAAAGAGAACTCCTCAAAGAAAATCGTTTTCTAGCACATAATGAAAAACAAAACACAACAAAAGTTATCTTTTACTTTTTTTTTTTTAAATAAAAGGGCCATTTAAAAAGATGACTGTAGAGTGTGTACCACTTCTCCCAGATTTGCAGTGCAGAAGTGCATAAGTGTGAGTGATGTAGAGGTGCTTGTTTATTATAGAGCACATTTCAATGCAGTAATCATAAATATTGCTAAGGTTGTGCTCTGTTGAAATATGACCTACATACTCTTGATTGTTTGTGTTATGTGATTTGTCTGACACCCATTACATTCTGGGTAATAGCAGCCATTTGTTGCTCTGCACAGCAGGCTCTTTTGACAAAAGAAAATAGGCAGCAATAAAAAAGCTATAGTCTGAATTACATTCTGCACCGAGCTGCACTGCTGAGAGTTTGTGCAAGTGTGTTAACAATGCTCGGAACTGCCTCTTGTCAGCCTTCAGCCTGTAATGGCCATCTGTCCTCGCATAAATCTGTCAAAACCTGCTAAGTTCAAGAGAGAGCACGGAATATACCTTGTACTGTCAACACCAAAATGTACACATTCCCCAGAAAATCAACACACAGGAAATAATCCAGAGGTTATGGGAGGCATTAGCACTGTTGATTTAGGCTTGTGGAATGAAATCGAGAGTCCAGCGATTAGTGGGAAGATGAGCAAAGGTAGTAGCATCAAGGGACTGAGTACTGACCTCTCTCTTCCCGCTGGGGAAAATGTTCTGGGTGAGGTTAGAGAAATACAGCTAGTCCAGGGGCAGCCAGGGGTTGCCTGTCCCATCAGCATCTCTTAAAAGTTTAACACTATGTTAAAAGAAAAAAAAAATTCGCCTTACATATTTGTTTCATTTTATTTTGCTTTGAATCTCAACTGTATCTGAAGATAGACTTTCAGTTAGGCACTTGGTGATAGGAAGTGTTATCATCCATGAGATTTCTCAGGTTTTTTTTTTTTTCTTTGAGTTGGATTCTCACTCTGTTGCCCAGACTGGAGTGCAGTGGCCGCTCTGAGATATTCTTTAATAAAAGATGTTTCAGCAAACAGTAAAAAGTTTAGGGAATTATCTAAATTATTTTTCCCTAGCCAACTACTCACTAATCTTAAAATATCTTTCATCCAATAAGCAAGTATTACTTATTTGTTTAAACGAGCGGTGTCAACAGAAATTGACAGCCCTGATATTTTCACTCACTTCTTTTCAAATTTAGTGGTCTCTGGACATTTCTGTGAGTTGTAAGGATATCTGCAAGAAAATATACTTTTGTCAAATTTGAAAGAAGTATTTCTTTATAAAAATGGACCATGATGTCCCTGGAAGCTGAGTCCTAGAAATATCAGCCTCTGGTGTGGTATCCAGCACATAGTAGGTATTCAGTGACCTGCAGACAGTTCAATGGCTACAAGCTGTCCAATACATGAAGGCAGGTAAAAGGCTTTGTTTTTAACTCAAAGAAAGTGCAATCAGGATGTCCCTACTCCTCAGAGCAACACGAGAACCAGTTATTTGAGCGATAATGAGCTTAAGTGCTAGGACAAGGGTTTCAAATTTTCAAGACTAAAAAGAATTTCTATATTTGAAATCCCTAGAAACCTGAGCTATTTTTAGAACTAGTCTCTCTTTAATAGTGGCCTAATTTGGTGTTTCTGAAGTTTAGGGTTTCTTTTTATAAATCTAAAATGTCAGTCAAAATACATATACCTGGGTGTACAAAGCAACGTGTAGCAGGGACACTCTGTGAACCATCTCATTAAAAATGTTCACTCAGTTTTCCAACTTTTTCTTGGGCTGCCTCTGAAATGTGAGATTACCACCAAAGGAAAACCTAGAAAAATAAAAATAAAAATTAGTTACCAAAAAAGTTGCAACACATAAGCCCAAACAACATCCTACAAAGAACTTATAATCTACTTAAAGAGACAAGATATAATTCACATTGAAAAAGATATAAGCAAAAGTATATAGCAATATCTGATAGGTAGCAAGAGAAAAATCCTGACAGTAAATTATTGGAGAAGTAAATTTATCCTAAATTGGGTTGATCATGAAAAGATTTATGGAGTTGGATTTTAGGATGTAGAATGTCATTTTCTCCAACTGAAGGGCTACATCATTGAACATATTTAGTATTTGCTGAGCAAAGGGAGATTATTCATTATTATTTCCATAAGCATCTTAGGCTCCTATGTGAAATATTTGAGAATGTGCCATTTCTTTACAAGGAATTCATATTTTTAAACGTGTTGCAGTGGTCGTTGAAGGTAGCATGTGATTGAAGTCAGTATGCATGAAGGGGGCAATTCAAAAGGTAAATGAAACAAGACAGAAGGAGAGAAGATAAAATACTGACCAGTCAGAAATTTCTTAGATTGAGTAAAAGACATTACATACTTATCTATGCCAAAGGAAACAAAAAGAGAGGGTGCTTCAGTAGCACTTGTGTTTCATCCAGCAAAAAGTCACCCTCTTTGCTACAGCAGGAGTGGGGTGACTGTACAAGAGTGGCCACTAATGAAAGGAAGCTTTTTTGAGACTCAGGTGTGACAGGGAGGAAGAGCAGTATTCCCTTCTCATTGTGTTTGCATTTCCCTGTCTTTCTGAACTTTTCTGGAATAGAATTCCAAAGTCAAACCGCTTTGCATTTTTTTACCCTTTCCTTCTTCAGCTTGGGAGAATCAGCTCTGAATAATATAAATTGCCAAATATAGGTGTAAAATATTTCATTTTAGGGAAAGCATCAATGTCTTCCACATCTTTATTGTAAAGTAGGAGAATGAGGCAGTGTCTTCCTGTTCATATCAAAATTTCATGTGGTTTTCTGTGACCTACTTGGTTCTTGGTATATATATTTTTTCCAGCAAGGTAGGATTTTTTTTTTTTCTTGAAACTTGCCTTAAGTCTAACCTCGGGCTTGTTAGCAGACTTGAAGTTCTTTTTGCTGAATAGCGTTCACCCAGCCTCCTAAATAGAAAGTGTATTGTAAACTAAAATGTTCCCTTGTAAGCATAAAGTTATTTGAACTCCAGCCTGCCCTTCTTCAAAGTTGCTTAGACTCTGGGGCCATTTTACAATGATTCTTCCTCGGCAAGAGGGATGAGTAAGACTTACTCAGGGGGGAGACTTAACAGAGGGAACTACTTCACTTAACAGACTCTCCCACGGTGGCTTCTGATGGGATTTTCTGCTCTTCTTTAGAAAAGCCGAAAAGGCGACAACTGATGGCTACTCCCCTTTCTTCCTTCACTTTTTATTTATTTAATTACTTAGCTGCTGAAGCTTGACTTCGTTTCAATCTCTCAGTCTCATAGCCCTCTCTGATGCTGTGCTCTAAATAAAATGGTCCGCTGGCACTGCAGTATTTAGTGTTACTGTTCGCTTAGGTTTCTGTTGCAGAACCATATTTTAGACAGAATGTATTAGTTATGCTTACAAGAATATATTATACCTACATTAGCCATGGTTTACTAAGTTAATGAACTGTGGAGACAAAGAATCATTGCTGTCAAGTTGTAGACTTGCTGTAGGTCCCTAAACTCGTCTGTCATATTTCACTGAACTTACTTTGAAGTTGCCCATGTCACTCCCACCCTGCCCCACACTTGCTGTTATCCCATTGTTTGTTGTTGTTGTTGTTGTTGTTTTTTAAGTTGCTTAATTCCTTGACTCCAAGGGTAGATTTCAGTGGTTGGACAAACAACCCTCAGCTGCTTTCATCCTCCGAGGTATTCTTGGCAGACACCAAGACTATCCTGTGATTCCTGAGTCCCACTTTGTACATTTTCCACAAAGCAGCCTAAGCAATCCTCTTGAAAATGAAAGTTTTGGTAATACTTAGTGCTGTGCAGTCCAGGCGTGATGTGTTTATGTTTTCTGGGAAGCAGGATTTGCTAGTGTTGGTGTTTTAAATACAGAATACTATGGTTCTCTCTGCTGCTTGGCATTGGAGATCCATCTTTTCTTGGTGACAGAGGCTTAGGGGAAAAGCCAGTTTTTCAAGTCTTGTCATGAAATTAGTTTCCTTCTTCTTCACTCAGTTTGAACCCTTGTCTGATATCTTAGAAAAGTTAGAAAATGGGTCTTGACATTTAAGAGATATTACCTCTGTCTCTTTTTTCTCTTTCTGTCCTTTTTTGTCCTAGGCCTAACTCCACCTACCACTCCTCCTCACAAAGCCAACCAAGATAACCCTTTTAGGGCTTCTCCAAAGCTGAAGTCCTCTTGCAAGACTGTGGTGCCACCACCATCAAAGAAGCCCCGGTACAGTGAGTCTTCTGGTACCCAAGGCAATAATTCCACCAAGAAAGGGCCCGAGCAATCTGAGTTGTATGCACAACTCAGCAAGTCCTCAGTGCTCACCGGTGGACACGAGGAAAGGAAGGCCAAGCGGCCCAGTCTACGGCTGTTTGGTGACCATGACTATTGTCAGTCAATTAATTCCAAAACGGAAATACTCATTAATATAAAACAGGAGCTCCAAGACTCTAGACAACTAGAATATAAAGATGCCTCGTCCGATTGGCAGGGGCAGATTTGTTCTTCTACAGGTTCAGACCAGTGCTACCTGAGAGAGACTTTGGAGGCAAGCAAGCAGGTCTCTCCTTGCAGCACCAGAAAACAGCTCCAAGACCAGGAAATCCGAGCTGAGCTGAACAAGCACTTCGGTCATCCCAGTCAAGCTGTTTTTGACGACGAAGCAGACAAGACCAGTGAACTGAGGGACAGTGATTTCAGTAATGAACAATTCTCCAAACTACCTATGTTTATAAATTCAGGACTAGCCATGGATGGCCTGTTTGATGACAGCGAAGATGAAAGTGATAAACTGAGCTACCCTTGGGATGGCACGCAATCCTATTCATTGTTCGATGTGTCCCCTTCTTGCTCTTCTTTTAATTCTCCATGTAGAGATTCTGTGTCACCACCCAAATCATTATTTTCTCAAAGACCCCAAAGGATGCGCTCTCGTTCAAGGTCCTTTTCTCGACATAGGTCATGTTCCCGATCACCATATTCCAGGTCAAGATCAAGGTCCCCAGGCAGTAGATCCTCTTCAAGGTAAACCTTGGCAAAACCTACCCAATGCACATAGGTGTTCCCAGAAAGTAAAAAGGAAAAAATGATTCAAAATCCACAACCAGCCCAGCCCCTCACCACTGCATTCCTAGTGCCGTTGGAACTAACGACAATATTGTTACACATACATCCCTGTCCATGTTCTCTTAAATCTGTCAGCTCTGAGCTCAGTGCCCTGAGCCAGTCAGATCAGAGAGAGCAATTTGTAAGAAACTTGCTCATCTAACTTTTTCCATTACCTGGAGAGCTGCCCTGTGCCAGGATAGTTGAGATCCATGCAAGATAAAGCTGACAGTATACTAGACCTGGTGCTCAGTGTTAACATCAATAAGAGACGCTGAGAGAGAACACATCACTCCCAGACCTTTGAGCTGACTAGATGATCACAAACTGTCACTGGGAAATCTCACTAGTTGCTAGAAAGAAAAAGCCAGTTTCTGTAATACAGTGTTTCAGAGAATGTTCGGTAGTGCTGATAAACTTGGGTTAAATGGCAGTTGCAAATGCCCTTTTGTTTTTCTCCCCTCTCCCAGATCCTGCTACTACTATGAGTCAAGCCACTATAGACACCGCACGCACCGAAATTCTCCCTTGTATGTGAGATCACGTTCAAGATCACCCTACAGTTGTAGGCCCAGGTAATGAGGCATGTTGTTTTCTTTCCTCTCCTTTTATCCCCTCCTGTAGATGACAACACATTATTGAAAACCCTGCCCGCTTCCCCAAATGATTATTTGTTTTTCTCATGCAAATTGAGGTGGTTGACTTAATGATGAAGTTATGTTTCCCAGGTATGACAGCTACGAGGAATATCAGCACGAAAGGCTGAAGAGGGAAGAATACCGCAAAGAGTATGAGAAGCGGGAGTCTGAAAGGGCCAAACAAAGGGAGAGGCAGAGGCAGAAGGCAATTGTAAGCAGCTTGAAGCTAACTTTCCTTTTAAAAGAGGGTTTCTTTTTTTTTTATGTGTGTGCTTTTATTTATTCTTTTCTTTTTTTCTTCTTTTTTTGGGTAGATTAGAAAAGAAACAAAGCTAAGCTTCTGTTAGTTTTTTTTAGAAGAGACAACTTACAACCTTTTGACTTTACAATATCAATAACTCTTCAATCCCTCTTAACTCAGCTTATTGGAAAACAAAATGTTAAGTCAGTATATTTCTCATGTACCGTTTCATTTTGAAGTTTGTTACTGTTTTCAACTTTTGTTTTGAAAGATGAAGGGAGTAGAGATTTTTTGGGGAGTCAGATATGGGTTCCTTCTGATCACAGGATGAGTTTTTCTTTCTGTTTCTGGTTGCTTCTTTCTCTTACTGGGAAATGAGGAGATATTGCTGTTTGGTTTCGGTGTTTGTTTATTGGGCAGACATGGGACTTAAATGGCCCATGAGGAGACTGGGTTCAAATTAGATTTAAAGGAGATGTTAGAGGAAGATTTGCTAATGAAGTCATCATTTCTTACTTGTGGTAGGTCAACACCTGAGTATTGGACATATTCACATTTCTTGTGAACTACTTTTCAATAACATTTTATGAATTTCAGCACCACTTACTGGGAGGTGTTAGAGTCACTTGCCATATAGATAATACTTACTCTTCTGTGTAAGGATTCGGGTTACATTAAATTTGTTTGCTCTCTGAAGGTCAGTTCTCTTTTTCATCAGCTGATTACTAACAGGTAGACTTTACCCCAACTCTTTACCGCTGCTTATCAATTTAGACCTTGAATTGTAAAAATGAGGCAGTCCAGTTGTCAACATCCAGTCCATGCCCACAGCAGGCATTCCTAATCAATCATGGAACTCTTCCCTACTGAGCCCCCACAGAGCCACAGGGTCTTTCCTGACATGGTGCTTCAGGGAGCCATGGCTAATCAATCAGACATAGTACTGCTTTTGTTCATCGCAGTTGCTGCCTGTCTATGCTAACTGCTGAGTCAGTTCAGTGATGATCAGCTTTTGACATATCTTGCATCTGAGCTAACCAAGGTTTAGGGAAATGATTTTTTTTTTTTTTTTTTTTTGAGTTGGAGTCTTACTCCGTTGCCCAGGCTGAAGTACAGTGGTACACTCACAGCCATCCCAGCATCAACCTGCTGGGCTCTGGTGAGCCTTCCACCTCAACCTTCTAAGTAGTTGGAATTACAGGTGTGCACTACCATGCCAGGCTAATTTTTTATTTATTATAGAGACGAGGTCTTGCCAGTTGCCCGGGCTGATCTCAAACCCGTGGGCTCAGGCAATCCACTCGCCTCAGCTTCCCAAAGTGCTGGGATTATGATTTTTGAATGTAAAGATTAGATTTATATGTTTTCTTTAAGAAAACTCACTAAACATCAACAAAGTGTTGTAAAAACCTATGTAAAAGAGCTGACTAATAGAATAAAAGGGAGCATTAGCCAACACTTACCAACTAGGGGACAAAGGTTAAATGAGAGATTTGTTAATCACAGGCACTCGAGGAGAAAGAAATGAGACATAATTGAACACTTAGACAAAAGTTCTAGGGTGTTTGCTGTCATTTAACTTTGAATCTACCTAAGACTGAATCAAAGTCTTTGTTCAGATTACAACACTTTCCCTCATTTTTCTCAACTTTCAAATGAGCAGTGATATTAAGATTTGCCAGTGTCATTATTTAACACTTACAAAGACTAATGAAAATTAAAAATTCAATTTTTCTAATATTGCTATATTTAATTAATGACTTGTTCAATAATTATAATAACTCACATTTATATAGTGCCATATCATTTACAAAGCCCTTTAATATGGCACATTACAGTTAATCATTACAAAAGAGAATCATATTGAGCAAGTATGTAGAAAAATAATTATTGTGGTGTTTGCAAATTAATATTTTTATAAAATTCTTTATTTATTCCCCCAAAATAGTACACTAAGGAAAGAAATTGATAGTTTCATAATAAATTTGCTCATTTGACCAAAACACAACACAATTATAACAAAAGCCAGATTAATATTTTGATCAAAAAAATTAAAATAAATGACATGTGTTTATTTTATGCCTTCCAAAGATGATTTGGTGCCAGATTTATAACTAAAGTAAAGAAAGGAAAAGAGGTGTCTTTTTTGATAGCTTGCCCCTTTTCAAATAGATCAAATAGTGTTTTTGGTCTAGAGGCACCAAAGGCACTCAGAGGGTCACCAGCCTCAGTTTGGAAATAGATACCACGCTGCTGTTCCCTTATGTCATAAATGCTTACCAGTTCCTTAGTTAATTCCTTGATAAAAATAGTCTCTATCAGTTCTCTTTGAAAGAACACTTGTGGTACAAACATTCAACATGGCTTATATTAAATCATTTTACATTAACGAGACATTTATGAGGATTTGGGCTTTGAGATTGGTTTTTGTTTTTGAAAAGTAGATTCAAAGAAAACTAGAACATAGAGTGTGTTTACTAATAGAGTGATCTAGAGGTAGTAAGCACTTAATAAAGATTTGGGACTTACTGTTGAGTCATTTCCCACTTGGACAATGATACGCTGTTTCTGTTTAACATAAATGAAAAATCATAGCTCTTTTTGTGATAAATATTTGCCAGATATATGGGATATCAAATTAAGAAAGATGTGGTCTCCACATCCATGGAGCTTCAAGTCTATGGGCGATAAAGATACACGGATAGGCAATATAGCATGATAGATAGTGCTGTGGTAAAGGGTACATCTGTGATACTGTGGTGGTACATGGGTGAGTACCTAGACCTGGGAATGATAAAGGACATCCCTATGGAAAGTGAGATTTATTTCAATCTTAGAGGGAGGGAGGACAAAGGTTTTCTACACCTGTATTGTCCAATATGTAGCCATTAACCCTATGACTGATTTGGATAGGTCAAATTAATATTCACTGTGTGAATTTTTTTTCTTGAGTTGGAGTCCCACTCAGTTGCCCAGGTTGGAGTGCAGTGGCATGCTCGCAGCCACCGCAGCCTCAACTTGCTGGGCTTAGGCGATCCTTCCACCTCTGCCTTCCAAGTAATTGGAACCACAGTCACACTCCACCAAGCCTGGCTAATTTCTTTCCTTTTTTTTGTGATCTGTTGCAGAGATGAGGTCTCACCAAGTTGCCCAGGCTGGTCTCAAACTACCAGGCTCAGGCAATCCTCTTGCCTCAGCCTCCCAAAGTGCTGGGATTACAGACTGAGTGAGCCTCTGCGCCCGGCTGCACTTTGATTTTGAAGATAGTATAAAACCTGTGTAACATACCTCATTAATATTTTTGTATAAATCAGAAGCCGATATGATAATATTTTTAATATATTGAGCCAAATATTGAATATTTAGGTTTTTTAACCTTTTTAAATATGTGACTTTTGAATAATTAAAAAATTACATATGCTACACCATATTTTTATTGGACATCACATCCAGTTTATAACAAATCTCTGAAAAAGAGTAAGATATATTGAGAAACTACTAGTCATTTAACTAAAATACTGGGACACAAGAGGGACAATAAATAAGTGCAGAGGGATTGGTGTAAGGCAGATCCTGGAGGGTCCTGTAACTCAAGTTGAAGATTCTGAAATCTATCCTGAAGGCATCATAGAGCTATTTAATGAGTTTGCTCACAGGAAAATTTTCTGATTGATTTTCTTCCTCCAAAGGGTTGGCTTTCTTGTGCCATAACACATTCACAAAGTATATTTTGATAGACTTGGGTACAGGGATGCAGGCAATGATTTTTATTCATTTGCCTAAATTAGCTTGGATAGTCATTCAATAAAACAGCTGAGAAAGCTAGGATAGTTCACCTAGGTTGGTCAGATAGGTGATTTCCTTTCAATTTTTGAGACTCCCTTAAAGTAATGATTAAGAAGCAATTTACATTTAAGATATCTTGGATATTATGCTATATTATCTAGTAGTCAGAGCATGGGACCAGCAAAACAAAGCCTACTAAAGGAAATGGGAAAAAAACTTTTAAAAATTAATAATTGATGTTTTACAAAATTAGTCTTTTCTACCTTTGTCTACGTTTCTTTTATTTTGAGTTCCATAAGAAGGGAGTAACTTAAAAGGTCTATATACTTTTCATTGCTTATGTCTCTGAAAGCCTTAATCCAGCCCAATTTGAGTGCAACAAATCAGAATGTAAAGAGAACACTAATAATTAGTAATTAATAGTACAGAATTACATATTGTGGTTGCATGTTCCCATTGTTTCAGTTCTCATTTTCTTTCAATTTCCATCCAAACTCTTTCTCAGAAACCAATTCACTCACTGCCTTTCTCAGCCTTATACGCTTGAAATAATTCAGGTTATACTGAGAATCTGCAAGCCAGAGTTTAGTACTTAATGTCTAAACTGTCACTGCTCTAATTTCTTGTGGAGTTCTAAGTCCAACTCCATTTGCAATCTGTACAGTTCCCTGCCAGAAAACATGATAATGGGATGTTAATTTAAAGGGCAAATCTAGACATTATGATATGACTCAGTGCTTAAAACCAAAACCAGATGTGCTTGGGCAAAGACTGTGCCGTTTCATTTCTCATCTTTGTCGGTCAGTGTTCAGCCCAGGAGCCAGGGACAGTGTATTATCACTGATAATTATAAACTTCTTCTCAATGAAATTGAAAAAAAAAAAGTTGTGCAATTTCCCAGAGTAATTCTTTTTGAAGAAAATGAAATAGCTTTGCTGTTCAAACTTCTTATAGAGATATTTTATGTGAGTGAGCTTAAGTGATATTATGACTCTAACTTGAGTATCTAGAAATCTTCAGTTTTGTGGCAGGCTGAATTCATTCTGGAGATCTTCTGTACAATATAGTACCAATAATTAACATTAAATTATGTTAAGAGAATAGATCTCATTTTA
>CAUYQG010131291.1:0-13775 GCA_963574415.1 Tarsius wallacei
GTGGTACTCAGTTGTTTGCTTCGGTGATAAATCACTCAGTATTATAGACTCAGAGTCCATCCAAGTTGCTGCAAAGTTCATAATTTTGTCTTTTTTATGACTGTGTAATATTCCATTGTGTATATGTACACATTTTTTTAATCCAGTCCTCTTTTGATGGGCAGTAGAGTTGGTTCCATACTTTTGCTATTATAAATAATGCTGCAATAAACATGTGTGTGCAGGTATCTTTTTCAAAGAGTGATTTGAGTTCCTCTGGGTATATTACCAGAAGGGAGATTGCTGGGTTATATGGAAGGTTGATTTCTAGATCTTTCAGGAATTGCCAAACTCTTTTTCACAGAGGCTTTACAGTTTACACTCTCATCAACAGTGTAAAAGTGTTCCCTTTTCCCCACATCCTCTCCAGCATCTTTTGTTTTTTGTTATTGATGATGACCATCCTGACTGGAGTTAGGTGGTATCTCAGCGTGGTTTCAATCTGCATTTCTTTGAGAATCAGTGAGGCTGAGCATTTGTTCATGTATCTGTAGGCTGCTCATATGTCTTCTTTTGAGAAGTGTCTGATCATGTCTTTTGCCCACTTTTTAATGGGGCTGTTTGTCTTTTACTTTCGGCACATTTGAGTTCCTTGTAGATCCTAGATGTTAGCCATTTGCCACATACAGTTGGCAAATATTTTTTCCCAGTATTCAGATTTGATCTAGGAAGTTTGGAAAAATGAAACATTTTAAATACCCATAACCCTATTATCAAGAAATAAATTACTCTTAACATATTGAAAGATATCTTAATTGACATTAATTTGAAAGCCTTCCCAAAGAGGAAAGTCCACAAGCCCCATTAGTTAGCCATTCTACTGTCGACAGTCCTCACTTTACCTTTTCAAAGCATTAGACCCTAATATTGCCTTCCTTCTCACTTGACAGGTTAAGAAAAATAGGCTCAGAAAGATTAAAAAGGCATGCCCAATACCATAGGATTAGTGATACGTTAGAAATTTAAATTTTTTTTATTTCCTGGATCTCAGTTGTTTCATTTGTAAAATTGAGGATACATTTACCCACCTAAAGTCAGAAAATTGAACCAAGTAAGCCCTCAGTCCCATGTGAGTTTAAGTTCCTTTATTCCATGGGGCATGAAGATGAATATTTAAAAGCTGGGGTCAGGGAGAGAGTAAAACGTGGAAGGTTAGAGAATGAAGCTAATCAGCTCCCACAATGTTCCATTTTATTCTTAGCCAACTTGGTTTGCTGTGTCTTGAAGACATAACCTCAAATGCATTCTGCAACCTCACCTTTTTCTTCCACAGGGCTATATATAAGTCATTACATTTTAAAATAAAACCTTAAAGGGTAAGCATGGGTCAGATGTTTTTATTCCTCTCCTCACACTCCCAAAATAAAATAAACATTCAGAATGTGGAGTCAGACCATTAAATAAAATGAATTAGCATCTAGCATTCCTCTAGGGCTTACAAACCACAACCTAATGATATGGATCTTGCTCCTTTTCTTTAAAATCAAAGAAGCTGACAAAATTAGACTGTGGGTCTTTGTGAGGCTTACTATTAACCTGGGCTCTACAAAGCAGGGCCACTTAAGTGTTTAAAGATAGCTGATGGAAGGCAATCTCATTGCAGGTTTTGGAAGCCCTTGATGAAATGGGTGATCTCCTACAACTGAAATATTCCCGGCACAGGAAGTCAGTGCATCCCAAGCTGTTCGATGAGATGAGCTTTGAACTCAAAGATTAAGTTTCCTGGTCCTGAAAAAAGCATAAAGACTCTGCCAGAAAGACCTCCTTCCTTGCCTCAGAAGGAATATAAATGGATTTCTACTTCTTCCTAAAGACGATTTTGGTTTCCAGACCAACTTAATTGAACTGAGGGAGACATTGTTGTGTTTTAATGTCTCCAACTCAGGACTGCAGAGACAAAAATATGATTTCAGATTTAAATCTCTCCTCTCCCAAGTTTTCTGCTAGAAATACACACACACACACACACACTTCTTAGCATATTTTTAATGGCAATGAGCCTATGTTTTAGCTGCTACTGTTGCAGCCTCTTTGGTCCAGACCCCTTGAGGGGTTCCAACCAAATGAGAGGATTTTGATTTTTAATTCAGCAATTTCACTATGTATTTACTTATTATCTTCAGATGTGGGCAAGTGTGGTGAACAACAAACACCTTCTCTGTTCTACCCATAAAAGTATCAGCTAGAACTCACCGTATCATGGGAAGTTCCAGGCAGGAGAGTAAAGACATGTTGCTTCTACCATTTGCCGCATTTGGACTTTTTCCACAGACAAGTGTCAAAAGACATAGTTAATGTTTTGAGGGAGAGAGCAGAACTGGCCAACAGTGACTAGAGACATCTTTGAAGGAAACTTTCCTTTTCTCCTGCTGGTCTCCTACAGTTTTACAGCTGGGTTTGAGGTTTGGAAAATTCAAGACTTTTGTTTCATAAGGAAGAGGGGCAGAAAGGAAGAGCAAACCAATGTTAGGCTTAGACGAAAACTGTCAACTTATAACAACTTGAACCTTGTTGGTGCCGTGCATAGTGAATATATAGCATGCATGGCCTTTATTTCTTTAAAGAACAAGTTGCCATTTTCTTATTGAATTTTGAGTAAGTGGTGAGATTCAATTTCCTTTAGAACTGACTCCCAAGACCACACTTGAAGAACATATTGATTCAAGAAGGACATTTAAAAGCAAATTCTATCTAACATTTTCAAGACTGACCCCACCCCCACCCCCCGTTCAGGCCTATTAAATAGTATTGTCACTTGGCACATACACTCTGAATTGGGGCAAGGTGGCCTTGCATACTTTGGGGCAACTAACTGTAGTTTACTTGCTCTCTCTCACTCTCTTATTCCCTCTCTCTCTCTCTCAATATGAATGCAAACGTCTCTGGAATGTAGGCCCTTGCTAATTGGATCTAGTTGGTATGGAAAAAACCCGTGGAAAACCTTATCTTTAACAAGCTCCCAGATGGTGCCCAGATTTGGAAACTCTAAAGAGCAGCGGTGACCTTTTAGCAAAGCTTCTGTAACAGTTCGAATGAGTTGCAGACCATTCCACTCCATCAAATGACACTGTAAACAAATCACTTCAAGAAAGGTTTGGCTTTGTGTGACACAGATGGACCCAGGCTTTCATGCTGTGCACTGAGATAGAAACTCCACTGCCGGCGCCTGTGTCGGATGGAGCAATGTGCCCTGATACTCAAAGCTTATTAAAGGAAAAAGGTGATCAGCGTGGAAAGTCTTTTATGGGGACATTATAACCCCAAGAGGGTACATCAAAGTGGATCACAATGATAAAGATCCTCATGAATGTTTAAGAGTTGTAAGGGGTACTATTAGTGAAAGAGGCAATAAAGGGGGTTCTGAAATGCAGTTACCCCATCCAATGACTGATTTTGATAACTGAATTCCAACTCTTCTCAGTGAAACTGGTGCAGCATTACTTGTGCAAATAAAAAATTGTATGTTATATAAGTGTGCAAAGAAGTAGGGCATGTTGGTTTTATCTCTTGAACATGGGCATTTAAATGAAATTGTACCTAGTTAAATGCCCAAGATGCATGAACGCCTTGAGTTCTATAAAGGAAACAGGAGATAAAGCAGACAGCAAAGCATCTAGGCCTTCTGCAAGGTATTGCAAGTAATAAACATCCTCCATCCTTTCTGAATCTGTCTGTGATCTTCACACCTTCACACACACCCTATGAGTTTTAAGCCCCTTGATGGGTGTCTTCATGAGCAGGAATGTCTATCATTATTACATTCATGGAGGAGCTTGAGTCTAATTTATCATAGAAAACTAACTACTTATCCACCCAGCATGGGGGAGATGGGAGGAGGTTACTCCTTTTTCATCAAGGTGCAAGAGTCGTGGGGCAATTTATTGCAGTTTAATGTACAAGACAAAAGACCTATTTCTGTCAGAGTCTATGTTGAATTTCCGTGTATGAGAACCACAGTAATCCCAGTACAGTGCTTCTTGAGCACATTAGGAGGGACCCGGACTTCATAGAGCTGATAACATAAGAATATGTGTCATACAGAGTAAGGTTGGTTAGGAGGTTGGTTGTGAATAATGAGATTTTTAAATTTTTATAAGAAAAACTTTTCTAATACTAGGTTAATAAAACCATGATTTTAATTCAATAGGGATTATCAAGTCTTGCTAACTACATTAAAACAAAAAAATAACTCTTTGGTTGGGTCTGTTGGGAAAGAGAATTTTCTAACAGAACTATAATGTTATGCACACACATCACACACCCATTTTTCCTTTACAGGGGAAGCAAGAGTATAAAGGCATAGAGATGAGACTCTGGTTGGTTGATAGATAAGTGGAAGGTATTCTAGAAAATGACCTTCAGGTAAGCAGAAGATAAAGGTTTCAGATTATATTTATTTCTTGATATTTGCATATCAAGAAAATGGCATAGACTCATTTCTAATCTTATTATGAAATGATGATGTCATAAATGGTTAGCCATATTGCCTTTCTTCTTTTTATATTTTAAAGATGTAGGGTACAATTCAGGGCTAGGGTCTCACTTTGGTTCCCACTTCACCTGATTTGAGATCAGGCATCCTTACTGATGAGGTGTGCCCTCCCCCCCAACCCCGGCAGTTTTCCTTTCAGCATGTTTTGATTTGACAGAGACCATAGGCTTCAGAATATACTAGGTATCTTGTTAAAATGCAGATCCCTGGTCCCGGATCTCCACAGAAACATAACAGGTGTAGTGCCCAGGAATCTACATTTTAAACTGCCTTTCCAGATTATTCTAATTCATGCCAAAATTGGAGAACTATTATTGGAAATTTTGATTTGATAGACTCTAAAACATAACAGGAATCTTGTTCTGATTCTCCATTGATAGTTAGGTATGTTTATAGCAGTAAAGTAAATCTATTCCATGGCCTATCTTTATCCTCAGTGGGGCATTTTGTTTCCATTTTCCAAGTAACTTCTCTTTCTACAAAAATGGACCCAATATTGAATAATAATCTGCCATTCATTTGGGCAAAATTATTCCTTTTCCAGTTCTCTTCTGTATCACTTGCTATAAGATGTTCTCTTTTTTTTTTTTTAATCATCTTGTTTCTTTGAATGTGGTGTCTTTTTTCTCTTGTCGCTTCCTACCCTTTAAAAAACAACCTTCAACCTCTGATTATTTATTTATTCCAACAACAGCTTTTCAGTAGGGTAGAAGTTTTAACAGCTCTTCAAACAAGTAATGCTCTTCTGTATTTTTCTTCAGAGATAGCAAATATTATAAATGGTTTACTCTGATTTAAAAATCCAAGTTCTGATGATGAAGCATTCACTCTCTCAAATATATACTTTGATTGGTAGCAATAATAACAATTGTAATAACATCAATAAGAACAGCAGCTCATGATTTCTTGGCAATTTTTCCTGGTCTCAAAACAGAAAGAACAACATATTTGAAGTCTGTTCTCTCAGAATGTCCTACTTTGCTGTGTAATGTTTAGTAAATTAAATGAGTCTGTCTTTTAAACGTTTCTAGGAAATTATTGCAGGACATTGTCTTAAGGTATCATAATGTATGTGGTGTGTGAGTGTATGTATGCTTGTATGTGTGTGTATGTATGTGTTTCACTAAAATAATTATGAGAACCAATTTCACTTCATTCTACATTCTGCCTGTGAAATGTTAGTTTCTTCAATAAACAAATCACCAAAATTGCCAGATAAAAAATAATTGATGGTTTTGTGTTGATTTAATTTAGCTTACCCTGAATAAAGGACTGAGGTGGAAATTTACATTTAGGAATTTCACTGGGGAAAATAGGTAGGTGTGGCTGGAGTTGACTTTTACTGTCTTGAGAACCAGTTATGCACATTTCTTTCCAACTCTTCATTCAGTGACATCACCTCAGTAGCTTGAAATTGGCCACAGTGGGAGTATTTACACCATGGAAATTGCAAAATTACAAATCAGGGATCTGGAGCAAGATGGCTGTCAAACATCTACCAGCACACCACTGGGAACACAGACAAAAACAGTATAACACCTAGTGTTCAGTCAATTTCATGGAAACTTATACAACTGAGATGGCCCTTTATAGGTTATCTCAAGTTGACACAAGGAAGCCAGCCTATGTCCTCAGTCACTGGATGCAAACTGCTAGTTTGCATAACCTGCATGTCAATTTCCTGAATCAAAAACTAAGAATTATTTCTAAGTCGGCATTGAGATAATAAAGCAATCATTTTTAGATATTTACCATGTGCCAGACATTGTGCTAAAAACAACATACACCATCTTTTGAGCACACTTGTAGAGATTAATAATGGACTCATCGTGGAAGGCAACAGTATTCATGTTGTTGAAGACTAGCAGTGCAAGAGGACTTCCAAGACTCAGGTGACACATTGTTTTTGTTTTTTGGGGTTTTTGATTGTTTGATTTTTGGAATACTTATCCTCTTCCTTATCAAATCAGCTTTCTTAAAATGTTATTTCAACTAAACTTTATATATTAGCATAGTAATTCAATCAAGAATAAGAGAACAAGTGAAACCAGTTTTTCTCATTTGGAGAAGTTTGACACCTATGCCAACCTGGGTTTAAAGTAGGATCTATTATTCTAATTCTCATTTCATGCTTTGATCCAAATGAGAGGCTAAAATCTGAAACTGGCAAGTGAACCACGCTGAGAAGTTATCACAGTTAAAAATCAATAAAATATCCAACAACAGAAGATCACAAAAGGAGCAAAAGAAGATTTTTTTCCAGTGGCATGAAACAGTGCTCCCTTTTATTCAGCTCAAATGCTAATTTTTATATCAAAAATATTGATTGAAGGGACTAGTGATTTTGGCTCTCACCCAAGTTTATTCAGGACCTTTCTTAATTAGTTTGGGTCAGCTACATTGCCCATGGCCAGGGATAGGTCTGGCTCCAATCACCATATCATGCTCTCTACTTCATCATGGGTCAAGGACTAAGGCAGGGAAATAGCTGCTCTTTTGTCTCCCCTGCCCGTATGTATGTTTTTTTCCAGATTTGAAGCATGCATGGAGTAAATGTGTAAGGAAGACCAAAAGAAGCGTAACAGCTTCACTGTGATGAGATCAATCTACTCTGCAACGTGACTGTGATCCCCAGCATGAACCAGGTTCTGTGTGTGAAAAATGAATGGGTAGCAATGTGAGATCATGGAAAAAGATCTTGGCATCTTTTGAATGAAAACTTTCAACAGGCTGACTCAGTCTATGAGTTTTTTTAAAGGGGTAAAATAATCTCTTTGCCAACAATACACAATTTCCTCATAATGTGTCTATTCTGTAAATGATTGCAGTTGTCATGCAAGTATTTTTAAAATGTCCGTGATAATTTTACATAATTTATAGCAGTCTTTTAAAAAACATAACACATGTAAAACTCAATAAATCATAGTCACAAATTATAGACACCTACAACAAAATAGGTTTTCCTTTTTTGTTGTTGTTGAGTTGGAGTCTCACTCTGTCACCCAGACTGGAGTGCAGTGGCCACTCCCGGCCACTGCAGCCTCGACCTGCTGAGCTCCGCGATCCTTCCGCCTAAGCCTTCCAAGTAGCTGGAACTACAGGCACGCACTACCACGCCCGGCTAATTTTTTTTAATTTATTGTAGAGATGAGGTCTCGCTAAGTTACCCAGGGGGATCTCGAACTCGCAGGCTCACACAATTCACTCACCTCGGCCTCCCAAAGTGCGGGATTACAGGCTGAGCCACCGAGCCCAGCTAGGTTTTCCTTTATATATAAAGTAATGTGTTGATATTTAAAAATATAATTCCTTTCCCCTAAAATATTTTGAACAAAATAGCAATGAAGTATTTTTAACCCTAAAGTTATTAAATAAAACTTCAAAGTATAAATTTGTAAGGCATTTTATTAATGTGATAATTCAAAGTAGGATCAACCAAATGTTAGAGATTTCCTGTATAGATGAGACTATAACTCTTATGTATAGTAATATTACAGGTAGTTTATATAGAAAAATTGGGATATTATGTTAAAGTGGGTCCATTTCTAGTACAATGAAAACTCTTTTTAAAATTACACTGATTTTGTAACTGTGCATTTATTATTTATAATAGCAAAGTAAGGAGGAAACATGACAGCTCTTTACATTAGTCAACATGGCCCTCAATTGTTAATAAAGATAGAAGACTAGAGATTACCAGCTATTTGATGAAAACTAGCAACACCAAAATGGGTGGCCAAGATGAAAAAGAAGAGGAAAATTTTACTAACCAAAAAGACAATCTATGGAAAATACAACTTGACGAGACCTCATCTCTACAATAAAATCAAAAAATTAGCCGGGCGTGGTAGTACGTGCCTGTAGTTCCAGCTATATGGAAGGCCGAGGCGGAAGGATCGCCGAAGCCCAGCAGGTCAAGGCTGCAGTGGCTGGGAGCAGCCACTGCACTACAGTCTGGGCGACAGAGTGAGACTCCAACTCAAAAAAAAGAAAAAGTTTTAATTATAATCCTTATAGGTCAACCTGGTTGTATGAAAAAATCACATGCACTAAACAAAGAATTAGCAGATATGAAAAGGAAGCCAACGTTCATAAAAAATTAAAGATATTTAATATAAAAGTATTTGGTAACAATAAATCAATAGAAAGCAAAGAAGAAATCTTTGAATCTCTCTCAGAATATAAAGCAAAGGACAACAAAAAAAGGAAATGAGAAAAAATTTAAAAGATATAGAGGATCAATACAGGAGGACCAATAGCTAGCTAATAAGTTGAGAAAGAAAGACAGGAAAAAAGAAGGCAAGATAAATATCAAAGAAGTAATAAAAGAACTATTTCCCTGGGGCTAAAATAAAACAGAAGATGAAAGTAAGCTGTTAAGTGCTAAAAGGATGAATATAAAAAGATTTCCACCTAAACACATCTTCATGAAATTTTACCAAGGATAGAGAACTTAAAAGTTTCAAGCTAAAAAAAAAAAAAAAAAAAACTCACCTAAGAAGGTAAAAAATAACTGATTTTACTCCTGAATATTACAAACATGTCCTCCTGAAAGTTCATACTAATTTTCACACCCATTAATAGTATATAGAATACCTGTTTCTCTAAACTGCATCAATGCTGAGTATTACCATTTTTATACTCTTTGTCAATCTGATATGGGGAAATAATGGTTTTCTTTAATGTCTGATGTCCACTTACTAGTGATACATTTTTTTTATATGTACGTTGGCTACTTGTATTTGTCTTTTGCACATTTCTTGTTTATATCCCTTGCTGCTTTTTCTTCTATCATAAATGTCTTATAAGCAATACTGGATGCTAGAAGACAATGAAGAAATGACTTCAGCATTCAGAGGGAAAATAGTTTTGAAGGTAAAATTCTACTTCCAGAAAAAATATATCTAATCAGGCAGTAGCAAAATAGAAACTTTTTTCACATGAAAGATTCAGAAGCTTTCTCCTTTATTACCCTTTCTTTTAAAAATTACTTGATGAATACACTAATAAACATTTCCAAGCAAAAGAAAGACATGGTGTCTGTAAAAAGGAGAATTAATCCAAGAGTATAATGAAAAGAAATCCTGGAATGATAGTTTACAGATAAAGTAGATTAAACTTTTGTGACAAAAGGTGATGGGTTAGTTTTATGCTCCAATAGACGTTCCATTGAGTGTCTTTGGTTGGCGAGCACTCTCTTCCACATGGTGTTTCAAGGACCCAGGCTATTTTCCAGTCTGTGGCTCCACCAACCCCTAGGGCTTCGCCATTGCATGTGTGGTTGAGGCTCCAGATTTCAGTCCATGGAAAAGGAAAAGTGAGTACAAAAGAGGCTTCCTTTTAGCCCTATCTTTTGGCTGATGTGACTCTGACTCTTTAGACACTTTTTGTGAGGGCTAGCAAGCCCTGATTCCATGATCCAAAGGAGTATCCAGAGATCCATAAGAAGTACATAATGCCCTGATATCTCAATTCCTGGAGCCTCAGCCCAACACTCCTCTAATGTCTACTTCATTTGCTCATGTCAGATAGTTTAAATCTTATAAGCTCCATCTGCACTCCAGTTGCAGAACCTAGAGTCATGATCCCACAGCCAGCTGGTCAGCAGGTTAGTCCACTTACTTCTCATCCCATCTCTCATTCTCATCACCTGTGGATGCATTCACCTAGTTCCTCAGAAATATGCTTATTTCTGTTCACAGTGTACAAGGTGGCTATCAGATGTGAATGCTCTAGGCTAAGGTGCCTTTGAAATGACTGGGCTGGGCTGGAGGGGGGCGTGTTGCAGCAATGGATATCCATATGCTATCCCGGCCACAAGAACCATGGGCATACTAAGTCAGGCCCATATGCTCCTCAGGATATGAAAAGAGAGGTGATAGGTTTCTCACCTCTGTGATCTTCACTCTGCCTCTCAAATTGTCACACCTTACTTCAAGACCTTCCTGGGTTTCATTAGTGATGGGGAAAGCAAGCCAACTGGGGATTGGTGTAAGTTTGTTTGGGATTGACTTTTAAAATTTCACTTTCACAGGGTAATAGCCTGGATTCAATGCTTCGGTGAAATACTGGAAAAGAAAAAAAATATGGTGCACTTTATGGCTTGTTTATCCATCTGCATCTTCTGTGGTGCACGTTCCTGGAGTCGCTCCCCTCCTGGGTTATGACCTTTCAGTTTTGCAGCTTGTTCAAAGATACTCTTCAGTGACAGTTTAAGGACTAGAAAAGGGAGCCACTAAAAATAACAGCACACACAGCAATTCATTCCTGCCCCATCCCCATGTAATGCCTTTCTTCATTTTCATCACCCAGCCTTCAATGAGAATATATATGAGTGATGTGAAAAGAGAATTTATATATGGCAGGTCCTCACCTTGCAGAAGTAAGAATTTAGAGGCATGCTTTTGGAAAATTCTTGTTCATCATAGTCTCATGGGCATGTTCAGGTCTTTTGAATTTATACTTCCAAAGTTCATGATTAAACAGATGTTCTACTAAAGGAAAAAGTCTTAAAATAAGAGAGAGGCAAGTTGAACAAAAATTTAGTTAATCGAAAAGCAAAGAAATCATTTAAAAGCTGTCTTGTGTCCATTATCATGCTCTTGAATTATATTCTTAAGGTATTCCAAAGAAAGACAAATTTCTTTCATTATTATATTCTTTATCAGATTTTAATGTTTGAAATACTTTAAAAATGTACATATCTCTTAAATTACAAGCAATTCTACCTCTGAGAAATTACACTAAAGAAACACTTAAGAACTTTAGTTTCTGGCAATAGTATGGTCTAAATAGAAACTCTCTCATTGCAAAGTGGGAATTGCTAGATAAAATGTAAGCTTCTTTTAAATGCAGGGCCTGGCCTGCAAAAAAGTAAGAGAAATTCCCAGGAATATATAACGAAGAGGAGTCTGAAATCTTAAGCTGTAATAGGTGAGATGAAACTCTGGAGACCCCATGGGTATTTTCTGGTCTCAGTAACAGAAGATTTTTCCTCTTTGTTTTCTTTTTGTTCCCACATACGAAAAAAAAAGATGAGGACTCAGGTAAGTGAGAGGTGAGAAGTTATACTAGAAAAATCCATCCAAAGGCATAAAGAGATGACAAGGAAGCTTTTCTGTCTAGGCTCCAGATGAATTAAAAAATTGAAGTTCTCTAACAAATCATAGCCATAGCCTTGGTCTTATGGATTTGGCATCCATATTTACATTAGAATTATGCCATAAATAAACAGAAAATGCATTCTGTGCTGGTAATACCTACTGTGTATCTGGCAGATGCTATAAGAAAGTCTCTTTGACAAGACATATTCTTAACAAGACATATTCTCTCTGACAAGACATATTTTTACTAAAGTCCCACAGAAAATGAGTTCACAGTCCAAAATTACACAACTTATGGGAAAATAATCCACTATGAGCAAGAGTAATAAAAGTAGATCCCAGAAACTGTAACAATAGACATCCTCTGATAGACATGACAAAATAGACATGTTTTTATTATTAAAGATATAAATAATGCATAGGCAATATAGGAAAAGATGAGACAGGTTTGAAAAATAGGACTTTTAAAAATTGAAAATAAAACATCAATAGATGAGTTACCAGCAATTTAGACACAGGTTAAGAGAGAATTAGTGAACTAAATTAAAGAAAATTATTCAGAATGCAGCCTAAAAAGATAAAGAAATAAAAAATATGAAAGAGAGTTTAACTATATATAAGATCATGTTGTCTACTAAAAGGGACAATTTGCTATGCTCTTTTTCTATTTGGGTGTCCTTCCTTTCTCTAATCTAATTGCTCAAACCAGGACTTCCAGTTCTATGTTGAATAAGAGTGGTGAGAGTGGGCATCCTTGTCTTATTCTAGTTCTTAGAGAAAAACCTTTCAGCTTTTCCTCATTCAGTAAGATGTTAGCTGTGGGATTTGTCTATATGGCCATTATTATGTTGAGGTACTCTTCTTTTATATCTAGTTTACAAAGAGCTGTTAAAATGAAGGGTTGTTAAATTGTTTTAATTGTTTATTTTAAATATGTGGGGCACAATTCAGGGTTAGGTATACAGATGTTCATCATACAGGTGCCCTTGTTGATGAGGTGTGCTCTCCCCTCCCCTGGCAGTTTTCCACTACTGCCAATCCCACCCCCTCCCCCCTCCCCGCCCCCGGCAGTTTCCCACTACTGCCAATCCCTTTCTCATAGTATTACGATAGTTGTTCAAGGTCCGCTTATGAGTGAGAACATGTGATACTTGATTCTTTGTTTCTGTGATAAGTCACTCAGTATTATAGCCTCTCAGTCCATCCAAGTTGCTGCGAAGTTCATAATTTTGTTCTTCTTTATGGCTGTGTAATATTCCATCATGTTTATGTACCACATTTTTTTATCTGGTCCTCTTCTGATGAGCAGCATGGTTGGTTCCATGTTTTTGAAATTGTAAATAATGCTGCAATAAACATGTGTGTGCAGGTATCTTTTTCATAGAGTGATTTGAGTTTCTCTGGCTATATTCCCAGTAGGGGGATTGCAGGGTCATATGGAAGGTCAATTTTTAGATATTTAAGGAATTGCCACACAGTTTTCCACAGAGGCTGTACTAGTTTACACTCCCACCAAGAGTGTAGAAGTTTTCCCTTTTCCCTGCATCCTCTCCAGCATCTGTTGTTTTTTGAGTTATTGATGATGGCCATACTGATTGGAGTTAGGTGGTAACCCAGTATGTTTTTAATTTGCATTTCTTTGATGACTAGTGAGGCTGAACATTTTTTCACATATCTGTTGGCTGCTCCTATGTCTTCTTTTGAGAAGTGTATATTCATATCTTTTGCCCACTTTGTAATGGGGCTGTTTGTTTTTTACTTTTCGGCACGTTTGAGTTCCTTGTAGATCCTAGATGTTAGGCCTTTGTCAGGCATACAGTTGGCAAATATTTTTATCAGTCTGTGGGCTGTCTCCTTGCTCTCTTGATGGTTTCTTTGGCTTTGCAGAAGTTTGTCAGTTTGATGAGGTCCCACTTGTCTACCTTATCTCTTATGGCATGGGAACTTGGGTTTTTTTAAATCAGGAATTGGTTGCTGGTTTCTTTTTTTTTTTTTTTTTGTATTCTTTTTTTTTTTTATTGTGATATTGAGGGGTACAGTTAAGGGTTAGGTACACAAATATGTCTCGTTCAGGCACCCTTGTTGATAAGAAGTGTCCCCCCATCCCCAGACAGGTATTTACTGCCATTAATCCCTTCCCC
>CAUYQG010131292.1:0-35529 GCA_963574415.1 Tarsius wallacei
TTATTTTGATGATCTGGATTCTTCCGCTGAAGTTAGGGTTTTAATGGTCTTGCTTTTCCAGCTTCCTTAGGTGACTAGTTAGGCTGTTAACTTGTGATCTTTCCATTTTCTTCATGTGCATTTGTAGAGATATGAATTCCCCTCTTGCTACAGCTTTCATGGCATCCCAGAGATTTTGGTAAGATGTTTCTTCATTTTCATTTGTTTCAAGGTATCTTTTAATCTGTTTTGATTTCCATGTTGACCCAGGAGTTGCTTAGCATCATGCTATTTAGTGTCCATGTCTTTGTGGGTTTTGGGGGAACTTTGTTGGTGTTGATATTTATTTTTATTCCACCATGGTCTGAGAAGGTGCATGGCAAAATTTCAATCTTATGAAATTTGTTTATGCTTGATTTATGGACAAGGATGTGGTCGATCTTAGAGTATGTTCCATGCGGTGATGAGTAGAATGTATATTCTGTGGTCGTTGGGTGGAGTGTTCTGTAGGTATCAATTAAGTCCATTTGGTCAAGAGTCACATTGAGGTTCCAGATCTCCTCGCTGATTTTTTGTCCTGATGATCTGTTTAGGGTTGTGAGTGGGATATTAAAGTTCCCAGCTATAATAGTGTTAGAGTCAATATCTTTTTTAAGTTTGCCTACAAGCTGCTTTATGAAAGTTGGTTCTCCTATGTTGGGTGCATATATGTTTAGGATGGATATTTCTTGTTAATGGATTGAACCTTTTATCATTAAGTAGTGACTTTCTATATCTTTTTTAAGTTTTGATAGATTAAAGGGTATTTTGTCTGAAATTAAGATTGCAACTCCTGTTTTCTTTTGTGTTCCGTTCACCTGAAATTTTGTTTCCCATCCTCTTACTTTGAGTCTGTGAGTGTCCTTCCCAGTGAGATGAGTCTCTTGGAGACAATATATTGTTGCCTCATGATATTTTATTCATTTCACCATTCTATGTCTTTTCAATGGTGCATTTAGTCCATTCACATTCAGACTAATTATTGAAATGTGAGAGTTTATCCCTGTCATGAGGTTCTTATAGAGTTATTGTTATTCCTGTTTGTTTGTTGTCTTTCTGTTGATTTTTGGGTTGATTCATGTGTGTTTTCAATCTTTTTTGCAGTCTTGTGAGAACGTTGTCATTCTTTTTTCCCTTTCTTCTGTGTTTAATACTTTCTTAAGTGTTTCTTGTAGAGCTGGTCTAAAGGCAATGTAAGTTCTTAGGGACTGAATGTCTAGGAAAGATTTTAATTTTCCCTCACTGATGAAGCTTAGCTTAGCTGGGTTGAAATTGTTTATCTTTGAAGATTGGGCTCCAAGCTCTCCTAGCCTGAAGTGTTTCTGTGTTGCTGCTAGTCTAAGTGGTTTTCCTGGGTAGGTAGTCTGACCGTTTTCTGTTGCTGCCTTCAGGATTTTTTTCTTTTACACTTACTTTGTTTAGGCAAATTACTATGTGTTTAGGAGTTGGTCTTCTCATTTGTTCTCTGAATATCTTGTGTTTGAATGGTCGTATCACTGATGAGATGAGGGAAGTTTTCTTGAATAATTTCATGGAATGTTTGTTCCAGGGTAGTCTCTGTCTCTCTCTCTGCCTCAGGAAGTCCAATTACTCTTAGGTTTGGCCTCTTAAAGTAATCGCTCACCTCTTGAAAGTTTTGTTCTGACTTTTAAAGCTCCCTTTCTATGTTTTTGACAGTTTGGGTTAGTTCTATATTTTGGTTCTCAAGCTCTGAGAGTCTTTCTTCTGTTTGGCTAATTCTGCTTTCCATGCTTATCAGTTTGTTTATTTCATTCGCAGTATTCTTTACTGCTGTTATCTCAGTTATCAACTCCTTCCTATTTTCCTCTTGTAGCTCCTCAATTCTTTTAAATCTCTCTATTATTGCCTTGATATCTGGTTTGTAGTTTGAGACCAGTCATTCTGGGGGCTCTTCATTGTTTGCCTTCCAAAGTCAGTTTTCTCAGCATTTGACCTCCCAGGGATCTGTGTGAGACCCATATTCTTCTTTCGGTTTTTCTTCATTTATGTAGAACCCCCCTCCCATTTTCCCCCTCTTCTTTAATTCTGTTATTCATGGATGGTGGTGTTGTTTTTACTTCTGTTTGCTCAATCTCCTATTCTTCCTTATGTGGATCCTCTGGCTTTGTTCACTTCTGAAGCTGGACTGTGGGTTGGGGGCTGTACTTTTTGCAGTTTTGAGATTTAATTGAGGGGGGAGCTGTGATTCAGATTCTATCTGCAGATCCCAGTATCCACCGACAGGTGTATTGGCACCCTGGAGACCACTTCCCACTGCCTTACAATTTGTCCATGCAGTGAGGGTACAGGTTTGCTCCCTGGAAACAAAATCAGTTAAGAAAAAGGAAAGTAATGGAAGAAGGGGGGGCGGGGCAAGAGGAAGGTGAAGAGAGAAAAGTAAGAGGGAAAACAGACAGACATACCAACTAACAAATAAAAAGAGACACAAAGACAGAAAAGAGTAAAAAAAAAGAAAGAAAGAAAAAAAACCTAAAACACACAGGTAATCATACAAACACAAAGCCCAACATAAACCTGCCTATTGATATACTCTTCCCATACTCAAAAAGGAAGTCTAAAGAATAGAAAGAAGAGAGAAAAATAAATCAGTAAAGTAACAGAAACAAAGCAAGCATGAAAACGTTATCAAAACCAGAAAGAGAAAAAAAGTAAAACAAAAAGCAAACAAGAATGAGCAAAACAATCAGTCAAAAAATAAAAAAAAATAAATAAAATAAGGAACCAGATTGGCTCTGAGGTCTTTCCTATAAGTCCAATGTCCTTTCAGCTCTGATCTCTACCCCTCCCCTCTGCTCTCATGCAGCAGATAGGATTGCTCACAGCTTGGGTCCAATGCCCCAGGCTTGCTTTGGAAGGAGGGTAGATCAGATCTGACCTCACTCTGCTTGCTGCCTGTCAGGTCTGCCACTCAGATCTGACCTGTGTCTGATGCAGCATGGGGGAGGGGCTTCTGTCTCTTCCAGTTTGATGACATTACCTTAGGCCCCAAGTTGGAGGCTCAGTGGAGCTGGGCGGGGCAATGCAGATCTCTGCCTGGTCCTGGGACAGAGGAAATGGCTGAGGTGGGCATCTCCCTACGGGCATGGACTCCTCTCTGGCTTTCCCCAATCCTCTCTCTCCACTGATCAGACCTGTGGCTCCAACTGATCTGCTATAACAGGTGACGGTGTAGGCCTGGCACCAGGTGACCAGAATCAACTGGATTTGGTAGGCTTTTCTCAGGTATATCACCAGGAGCTGCAGAGGATCCTGCACGTGATCTTGCCGGCTGCAATCCAATCTCAGGGAAGTGGGGGTTTGCAGTCGCCCTCAGAGAGGGGACTCAGGTGCGTGATCCCGAGTATCTCCTGAGATGGACTTTCACTCCCCCACCAGCGCTTGCCCACTCATGCAGAGAGTCTCTGGGGACACTTGCCTCAGCAGAGACGCGCACAGACCGACCGTGGGTCGCCATCTTAAGCTCCGCCTCCTGGATATTCACTTTTTAACAAAGGAGCTTGACTCTACAATGAGATAAAAGTGACCAATAGCCCCACATGTTTTATTTCCTGACATTGAAGCAAAGACACAATGATAAAAATGACAGCAGTGACAGGCTCTTGGTGAAAAAATTTTAACTCAGTATGTGCTAAGGATTCAATGATATACAAGACAGCATAATATTGATAACAACTATGACAGAGATTACACTTATCTTCATGTGATATAGAATGTGACTGGTGGGTCTTTTTTTCCTTCTTTTTTAAGTAAACAAAGTGCAATCATTCACTGTTAGATTAAATGATGTTTTGATAAAATCCTTAAGTGATATATCTTGTTGAAAAACAATAATTATTTACAATAATGCCAGATCGACTCTGACAGCAGCTGCCTACTTATATTTATACCACGGATGTGATCATTATAACTAAGCAAGGGTAAAAACAAAAGGATCTTCTGAATTAAAATGTAATACCATCCTAACTTTTCATAAGTTATTACATGTTACAAATCTGAATGACTGGCTTTTAAAATATGCTTTGTTAAAGTATAACATAATTCAGGAAAGTACAAATAAGTGACCAGCTAAATGTATGTTCACAAACTAAACATGCCCATGTCATCAGTATCCAGACCAAGAAACAGAACATGACTGATAACCCCAGAAGTCCTCGTATACTCCATTCCAGTCACCACTCCATCACTATAGTAACTATTATAATGATTTCTAATACCATCGGTTACTTTTGTTTTAAACAATTACTTTAAAAAATACTTTTTGAAGACCTGGTTTTCTACTTGTTGCTCAACAGGTAAGAAGTTGAAATTAAATGTCTGCAAATATATTTTAGTTAATCCATGTACCCAGAAAGTTTCACTGCAAAGCTAAATAAAGACAGCAGCTAGGACAGGGTTGATATTTAATAAGCATTTACTGAGCTGAATTTACTATGCTAATAGTGTGTTACATTTTGCCCTGAAAAAGCAGACTAATGACATCAAACATAATTGAGAAAGCATCATGCCAAGATGCAGCCATAAATACAGAAACCTCTACATTGTAATGCAAGAAAGTACAGGATCAAGTACCAAAGTAAAAGTTTCAAATACGAATTATGGTAGAGGAGAAAAGTGAGGAACCACTGAAAGCTAGAGCAGTTGGGGAAGAATTTTATAGAGGGGTGGGATTTACACTGGACCTTTAAAAAGATACAGGGGTTCAAAAGAGCTGAGAGTAGGGGGTGGCATTTTAGTTTGGAAAAGGCAAAAAAACCTAGTCTCTGAGACAGGCAAGGTAATGATGTAAGACAGATAAACTATGCATATAGTTATCTAGCAAAAATAGATTCTGAGATGCAAAAGCTGAGGTACCTTGACAAACGTGCACATAAGTCTATAAGAAATCAGTGATTTGTGTTGAAACAATTTGCTCAGATCCAAATGGCCATGCTCTCTGCTTTCTTTCATTGCTACCTGAATATATTAATGTTTTCACCCAATAGTTTCCTCTAGAAATGAAAATAAATTATGAAATGTTTATACGTTATGAATTTAAAACATTGGTTGGTAATGACTAGATTACTGAACAGCAAAAAGAAAACATGACTTTCTTTCCTAAGTCCTTTTGACAGTTCACATTAAAAATACATTTTCTGGAGTTTATTCATCATGCTTAACTGATGAATAAGCTCTAGAGATCTGTTGTACAACCTTGTACCTATAGTTGACAATAATGTATTGTATACTTAAAAATTTAAGAGGGTAGACCTCACGTTAAGTGTTCTTATAAAAAATAAAAATAAATTTCTGTGCATGTTTTGAATTCTTATTGTTTCTTTTACTTTAAAGACACTCATTTTGCTTAGAAAAATTAGGGGCGACTTGGTGAGAATAAGAAAGTATAACAAATGGGAAAATGTATATAGATAAATATGCATTTGATTCCCTAAAATCTAATGATATTTCCTTAAATTTTATAACATATTTATGGCATTGACATGATAGAATGCAATTCATTCAGCAAAAATTGTTTATGCTATTTTAAACAGTATATATGAGAAAGTCCAAAGGAAGCATATATATGAGAAAGTTCAAAGGAAGCTGAAAAGACAATTTAACTCTTTTATTAAAATGACGTGGGCCAGGCACGGTGGCTCACACTTGTAATCTCAGCATTTTAGGAGTCCTAGGCAGGAAAATCACTTGAGCCCAGGAGTTAAGACCAGCCTAGACAACATAGTGAGTCCTCGTCTCTACAAAATAAATGTTAGCTGGGTGTGGTGGCACGCACCTTTAGTCCCAGCTCCTTGGAGGATGAGATGGAAGGACTGCTTGAGCCTAGGAGGTCGTACCTGTAGTGAGCTATGATCGTGCCACTACACTCCAGCCTGGGCATTGGAACAAGACTATGACTCAAAAAAAAAGAAAAACCAACAAACAAAAAAGAAACCCCCCCCCCAAAAAAAAACAACCAAAATGATGTAGTGGTATGTATACTCAGTTTTATTCAGACTGCTAATTTAACTAAGGTCAATTCTACTGACATCTTGTCACATTGGCATATTAAGATTCTGTGCTTCTAAAAAGTTAGATTATAATACAAAGGTTGTGTCTGTTAGGAAGCTCTACAGTTTAATACTTTCTAGCATCTTAGGTCCTGTAAGTCACTGCAAGTTAAATGCTCTAAAAACAGTAGGGTCTTGTTTTATAAATTTTGTTCCACGGATTATAGAAAAATCTCAAAGATTCTTCATTAAAACTAATAATAGACAATATGAAAGTAATTGTTTCAGGTATTAAAATAAAAAAAAGCAGACATTTCAGCAGTTAGTTATGTTACTATTATGAGACTCTCAGCTCCCCTCAGGTCCTATGGAACTTGGTCCTTCTGGTTCACCATAAACCTTTATGGTTTGTTGCCCTCTATAAGTTTAGGTCCTCTCCACTATTAACTGGATTGTTTCCCATTTTAACTTTTCCATGGGAAGAAGCAAAATATGGACCAAGAAATATTGTTAAGTCCCGGTGTTCTCCTTATTCTTACTTCCCTTTTTCTCCTCTGGAATTTACAGTGAACAGCAATTTTCAGGCTGCTATTCTCTATTTGTCAGCCTCCCATAATGCCTTATTTTGAAATATGCCTCTGTATTAAAATGATGTGCAATTAATTTGATTTAATAAGCATTTATTGAGCACTTCTGTCTGAGGTGCTGTGCTAGCACGGAAACTGTAAGGACAAATCGGATATAGTCCTTACCACGAAGGAACTCAATCTAGTAGGTACAGATAGAAGCAAATAATTACATAAAAAATGTGAATGTGGTATGTGCTATATTACTAGTAAGGCTAAAAGGCTGCTGTGACACAGAGGAGGGAGAGGTTAATTTTGTCAAAATGAGGTTAAAGAGATTATGGACAAGTATATAGAGGGAGTAGCATTCATACTTTTATAATTCCAGTAAGTTGTTTTTAAAATTTGGTCAGAATTTATATTCCATTTCTTTTTTCCTTTTCTTTTCTTTTTTTTTTTTTGAGTCAGTGTCTCATTCTGTTGCCCAGTACAGTGAAATGATCACGGCTCACTGCAGCCTCAACCTCCTGGGTTCAAAGGATCCGCCTGCCTCAGCCTCCTAAGTCTGGGACTACAGGCATGTACCATCACATCTGGCTAACTTACTGATTTTTTTATACAGATGAGGTCTTGTTTTGTTGCCTAGGCTGGTCTTGAACTCCTGGGCTCAAATAACCCTCCTGCCTCAGTCTCCCAAAGTGCAAGGATTACAGGCATGAGCCACCATGCCCAGCCAGCATTTACTTTCCCTATGTTTTCCAATATATGAGTATAAATCTCTGTTGCATACTTTACACCACAAAAATTAAAAATGTAGATGAAATATATTTAGCAATATAACTCTAAACAAGGTCTGCAAACATGCATTGACTATACCATGAAGCTGTGTGATCATGGACAATTTCTTCATCATTATGGGTCTCAGTTTCTTCAACTGTAAAATGATAAATTTGGATTAAATGCCATTTGTGGTTCCATTTAGCAGGGACTAGATAATGTCTAAAGCTTCTACCAACTTTGGAGTTTCTGAAAGAATTTTTTTTCCATTCCCAAGCTTTTAAACTTTACTGTTATTTTATTTATCTCTCTCTTTTTATTCCATATATTTTTCCCCTATAGTTCCTTTACTCTGAACTTTCATTGTTACTAATCCTGTGAAGAAGTCGGAGTGGATAAACTTAATCAGTTAATAATATGACACAGAAACATGGCAAATATCAAAAGGTACAGTTGATCATTAAAATGAACATAATGTATTTAATTCATAAGAAATTAACACTGTTCATAGAAAACTTAACTAGCTTTTATCTTGTAGGTACTAATTTAATTGACATGAAACCCATTTTAAATTTACATAAAACTTTAGGATTAATAGTACCTTCAAATATATTAATATAATTTTTTTCCCTTTTGAATGAAATAGTTTTAACTAAATTTTATTAACCCTTTTGATTTAATCCCTGGAGCTGACCTATAAAACAGTAGAGGTTTTAAATAAAACTGTAAAAGTCCTCAAACCTGAAAGTTAAAGTGATAGCTACAGAGGGGAAAAACAATAAAGGATTTATGTCTAGTAAACCAGCAATGTTTTACACAATATATATCTATTGGATATAAGTTTTTATACACACACACACACACACACACACACACATACACATATACACACATAATCTTTAAAATTAATCACTGGGGAAAAAATAATTGTGGCTTATCAAAACATTTTTCAATGTTTTAAAGGCATCAAAGTCTCAATAATAACCATTTTTTCCCCTCTAAAGACTAATTGGTATGTCAAACATGAATGAAAGAACCTACAGGTTTATAATTTAACCTAGAATAAAATGACCACAGCAACATTATTTTATTAGCTTCACTGGTAATAAAGTTACTTTATACAATTTGCTTCTCAACCTCATAAGGGCTATGAAAATATCTGTTCAGAAGAAAGTGATGCACTCTCCTCCCTCACCCTGCCTGCTTGCCTCACCTCTCCCTGCAATAATAACTGAATAACTAACTAAATATATAAATAAACCCAATCCAAAACAAAACCACTCTCTAGTTCTTCAGGCAATGCATCATAAACTTTTCCCACTAAAGTACTCCTAATGGAAGAGAAGATTAAACATGTACCCCTAGGGATCTGCTGCAAGTGTGAAATTTCTTTGAAGTCATCTGCTTTATTTTAAAAATTCATGTGGATTTTGAATTCTATTCCATAATATGTATCTGTTTTAATGTAAAAATGATGTTTTCCCCTAATATCTTTAAGCTCTAAAAAAATATGCTAAGGTTATAACATGGCTTTGCATCTTCCAGGAAGCACACAATTTTAGAAGGTTGGCTTTACAAAGAATAAAGGTAATTATGAAATAAATTTTTCCATGGATCTCACATACTTTTTTCCTTTTACATCAAGGTGATTTTTCTTCTGTTGCCAGTAATTTTGAGGCCTGTTACTTTAGTACTTAACCAAAATAAATTTTTAATTAACTATACTAGACAGAAAAGATCTTTACTCTATCAAGTAGGTACTTGGGTTTTAATAATACAAAAATATAGAAAAAGGCATTGATAGTCATCCAGTTGTTCTTTAAATATGAGCTCGATAATTTAGTCATTAACTGAATTAGCTCTGTCTTATTTAGATCCTTTCAGTTAAAAACAAAGACACTTTTTTGTTTTTGAAGAGAAGGGATCATTTCACAAGGACAGTTCATTACCAAATAAAATGAATTATATAGTATTGATCTATCTTTATTTTTGCTAGTAGATTGTGAATTATATACATATATATTTTTCACAATACCGAAGAGGACAGAATGTAATTCAAACAGGGCTGAAATGTACATTAAGCAAACAAGACAAGTTAAACTCAAAGATCAAGGAAAAGTGTTTAACTATAAATAAGAGGTAATTGGCTTGACCTTTCACCATGTTTTGTTTCTTCCTGCAGACTAAATTCAAAAGTATTTTCTCCTAAGGCTTCAGTAACAAAATATTAAAATAAAGAAAAAGGATATAGATTCTGAACAGTGATTTGACAAAGGTTAGTCAGTTGTCTTAGAGGACAGGGCAGGTGAGATTTCCAGGCAGGGGATGCAGCATGAAATCGTACACAGGGACAGAATTATTATAAAGGAATAAAAATGGCTCAAGAGAATATATATCTGGGTACACTGAAATGAGAACTAGGAGGAAATGAAAGAGGGATGCAAGCAGGTGGAATGTGTTTAAGAACTTTTTGAGTTGAAAACTCTGAGTCAGAATTTCATAGGGAAGGAAAAACAACCAGTCCAAATAAACTTGAGAATGGAGATTGCTATGGCCCAAACAGTGAAATAGGAAGAAGATTCTTGACAACAGTTTTTTTTTAATACACTGGAAGAATAAACAAAATCAGAAATAATCAAGATACAATAGAGAGATTTTGCTCTTGAAATGGATTGGTGATACTGAAAAAAACAAAATAAAATATATGTGTGTGCTCAGGCATAGGAAATAAACTAATAGAATTGAATATAACACTTACTGAGAATAGAGAAACTATAAGATATCCTTATTATTTCCTTCTAATAAGGCAATAGAAATTAATATCCTTAGTAGTATATAAATTACTACTGCTACTATTACTAAAGATAGCAATACAGCAACAGCTGTGTGTCAAACATTTTACTGAATGCATTGCATATGTTAGTTCATTTAATCCATCATTCTCATTTTATAGATGAGAAAACAAAAGTTATTAGTTCAAGGTTATGAGACTAGTATGTAGTAGAACTAGGATTAGAAAGATATAATATCTAACTCAAAAGGCTGTGCTCTATAGTCTACCTTCATCAGTAGTAGTAGTGGCTAAAGTATGTATGATTAAATGTCTCTATAACTATATAAAACATACATATAAATATACAGTGTTATATACTCACATATATAAACACATATACAAATATAGAGTTTATATATAATAAATACCTATAGTTGTTTAAAAATTTTAAATAATGTTTGTACATATTTATGGGGTATATGTGATATTTTGCTGCATGCATAGAATGTGTGATGATCAAATCAGGGAATTTAGGATGTCTATCACCTTAAACATTTATAATTTCTTTTCGTTATAAACATTCTAAATCTTTATTCTAGCTATCTTCACATATATAATATATTGTTGCTAACTATAGTCACCCTACTCTGCTATCAAACGTTAGTTTCTTTCTTTTCTTTTCTAAGAGACAAGGTCATGCTCTGTTGCTTAGGCTGGAGTGCAGTGGCTTGACTATTGTGAATATTGCTATAATAAATATGGAAGTGGAGGCATATTTTTGATATACCAATTTCCTTTCCTTTGGCTAAATATTCAGTAGTGGGATTGCTGGATCATATGTAAATGCCTATAGTTATATATAACCTATGTATAGATAAATATACACACATCACCACATACATATATAAATCCACAAGTATTTAGTTTTAAAAATCAAAGCTGAAAAAAAAAAAGGCCAGGCACGATGGCTCAAGCCTGTAATCCCAGCACGTGGGGAGGCTGCAGTGAGGGGAGTGCCTGAGCTCAGGGGTTTAGGACCAGCCTGGGCAACTTGGCGAGACCTTGTCTCTACAATAAACAAAAAGTTAGCCAGGCATGGTAGCGCATGCCTGTAGTTCTGGCTACTTGAAAGGCTGAGGTGGAAGGATTGCCAGAGTCCAGCAGGTCGACACTGGGAAGGCTATGAGCATGCCACTGCACTCCAGCCTGGGTGACAGAGTGAGACTCCAAAACAAAACAAAACACAACAAAGACAAAGCTAATACAAGCATCATTCCAGGTTTCATTTCAGTCATCCCAGATTACTTAGATTAAAAAATATATATTTATCAGATATGTAGTAAGTATCCTCAATATAAGAATTAAAAGTTATCATTGTAAAGTTGACAGAACATTTTATTTGCATGTATTCCTGATGTATCTCCTTTCGAAATCTTTTCAAAATCGATTCTACATATTAAACAAATAAAATTTAGAAAAAATTCTGGTAGTGGGCAATCAAAAAGTGACAATAGCACCAAAATAATCTAATTTTAAGAACTGTTATTTTTTATATCATTTTACATATTTCCAATTAAAATACAAATGTTCAAAATGCTGCACTTATTTTATATTAGTTACATGTTAGTAAATATGCCTCTAGTCACAAAGATATATTTCCAAATCGAAGGACTAAGATATAGAAGTTCTTCAGAAAAGCTAATGTCAGAAAGCTGCTATTACATTTCTACTGAGTGTAATTTTCCATCACATTATAAAGTTTTCTTAAAATAAGGAAATAACAAATAATACTATGTATTTACAGTTTGTCTTATAGTGCTATTCTGGTCCTTGGACCCCAAAATGAGACACACTTGATAAAATTAAATAAATTTGTTGAGCTTAACTGACTATATCAGACCAGCAGAGATGACCACTATACAATGTCACACAAACAATATTCTGGGTTTTATAGACTTACTTTTTTTTTAAAGGACACTAACAGGTTTATATGGTGTGCAATAAACTTGGGAAATGTATATACTTTTGAGTACTTACCAGAAGTCTTCAGAGTTATAGAATGAAATTACTATAGTGTAATTTCAGGTGTAAGATTGATGGTGTACTTTTCTTATCTAAAAGGGAAAATGTACTTCTCCACATATATCATCTCACCTTCAGAAAATCTTTCCTTGATCCTTTCTCCTTTCTTTTATTTTTCAACCTCTTACAAGAGTAGACAATACTCACTAACTGACAAAGCTAATTGCCTCGATTACAAATCTTGGAGATGTGTGCTTCCCCTCTCTCATTCCTCACTGGTGCCATGTGTTGTCTATTCTATCCCTTCAACGTGCCTTATTGCCTACCACATCAAGACTGGACTCCTTAGCCTAAGTTCTACAGTCAAACATTCCCTTCACCTGTCCAAAACATTCTGCTACTTTGCCTTCTTCATACTGTTTTCTCTTTGGAAAGCAAGCCCTTTTCCCATACCTGTAAGACCCTATCCTCATATTTCACCCTTTGACCTCTTCCATGAAGCCTTCTCTTATTTACCCATTCAAAAGCACTTTGCCCTTCATCTAAACCATAGGACATTATCTTGTCCTGCAGTACTTCTCACATTCATCCTTATTTATAAGGTATCTGTGTGTATACACATGTTTTTTTCACCTTCTAGATTTTAAACATACTCAAGCAAGAACTGCCTTTTTCAAGAATGATCATTTTCATATCGCGAAAAGCCCCACGGTGTGGTTCCTTTGCAAACAATATACACTTAAGTGTTTATAAAATGAAAGAATGAACATATTATCTGATCAGAGATATGAAAGCTTCAGTAACCTAGCAGTGTTAAAAAGTGAAGACAAAAACAGGTTATTAAAATGCACTATGCAGTCAAATATAAGTTAATGGAAACTATCTTCCTGCTTTTCTTATATCAGTAGACAAAAAAAAAATACTTTTGTGAATAATAATGTTTACAGGTTCTTTAATCCTACCACTTAAAATAAAATACACAGGCAAGAAATAGTCTCAAAGCAGTTACAAATCAATTACCTTTGCTTGCACTTTCTACATGTTCCAGTTCGTCAGGAAATTTCAGGATATCTCGGTATTTTTCCTCACAAATTTCAGCAATAAAGTGCAAAAGGGTTGTTTTTTGATCTGCTGATTTAGTATCTCTGATCTGGAAGAAAACAACAAAAATGTTTTAGTAATCTTTTGTAATTTAGACTTTTAAAACACAAGTGAAATGAATGAATTCATTATAACTTATTTAAAATGTAAAATAAAGGTTTGGGGTAGGTTCTTAATGTGGTCTAGTAGGAATGCTCATTGTAAAATGAGCTCTATATTTTAAAAGCCAGAAAGATGACCAATAAAATTGCCAAATTAAACCTTAATCTATATTTTCAAAAATGTGTCTGAATCATTATGGCAAAATGAACTATTCTTTTCGTGAGAGAACATTCATTTAAGTATTGATAGTAATAGTTCAAGTTAATGTGTGCCTGTGTTATCATCATTCTATTCTTTGCTTTATTACAAAAATATATTCTTGAAAGCTAGATTCATTTGTATTGAATTATATTTATTTCAAGCCATCAATGATGTAAATTAATATAAAAGAATAAGCACATTTTAGCCTCCTTTACTTGCATGGGCCATCAGAAAAGAATTCTCAAAGTTGTTTTTAGCCTGAGTTATAAAAGGAATCTGACCACATAATCATGATAAAATGAAAAATTGTATTTGTCTGCTTACATATTGTATTTCCTTTTCAGATACACTAGAAAAGAGATGTCACAGTTAGACTGACAAAAAGCTTTAAAGTATAGGACAAAAAATACACGAATCTAGTGTCTTCTTTAATATAACTCTCATACTAAGTTGCAAATGAAATCAAGGATTTACTTAGAAACAAAGCATAAATACAGCATAAAGTATAAGATTTTCTCGTTCTATTGGATGTTTTAATTGTATAATCTTTAGATGATGGGTTTGTCCACTGATGTTCATACTGATTCAGGTTTTTAGCTTTAAGGATTACTTTGTTTAGAATAAATGAGTATTCTTCACCAACATGTTTATGAAAAGGCTGCAGAGGATATTTAGGTAATTACAGAGTGAATTAATCTTTATTGTTTTAGTGACTAAGAAAGAAAAAAAAAGCATAGCATTTAATAAATCAGGCCCATACTGGATATGTTTTGTACTATAGCTTTTTAACAACTGTTTACATCTCAATGATATAAACAACTTAGAAGAAATATTAATCTCAAGGCTCCAAACAAACAGCCACAGGAGGTATGATGTTGATAGTTCAAGTGGTCACGCTTATTTCTTTTAGGGTTTCTGAGATTACTTTATTCCACAGAGGTAAAACATTTAAAATTTTGCATTATTATGCTGATCCATTAAACATTTTTAAGTACTCTAACATAGAAATGACAAAATTCAAGGACAAGCTGTAAGAACAAAAAGCAAGACAAACCTCAAGGGCAATTTGTCTTAAGTAAGGCTAACAGCTGTAGAGGAATCAATGGGAGACTCAGGTTCCTAAAGAGAGGTCTTTGGATTACTGTGTCATATGTTCAGAGTTCATGGCTTTCAGAATACACTGGGCATTTCCAAATAATAAGGAAATTAACATTTCCTTTTTTTCTTACTAATTAACTAGGTTCCTAAATCCTAAAGTTTTGAAAATATTAAGTGTTTGGGGAAAATTACAGGTACATCTTCCTTAAGGAAAGAAAATTGATCTATATTTTATGAATTCTATGGAGACAAATTAAAAAAAAAAAAACAATGAACACAATACAAAACAACCGCAAAAACCCATCTAGTTTTTTTTTGAGGACAGCAAATTGTACAAGTATATTATAGTTTAAAATAAAACGCACATGGCTAGCACTGGAAAGGAAACAAAAAAATAGAAAAATAGCATTGTGCTCATATGTCAATCTTATGGGTAATGTTTTTTTCTTTCTCTCCAGAGTTATATTGTTTTGTGTTTTTAAAAAAAGAAAGAAAGAAAGAAAGAAAGAAAGAAAGAAAGAAAGAAAGAAAGAAGGAAAGAAGGAAAGAAAGAAAGAAACTTCAGCCTCTGGCATGTATACTTATAAGTGCTCAATTTTCAAAAAATGTTTTTATTAATAAATAATCAGTAACAGTTCCATTAACAATTTAATTTCTGTTACAAAATTTAGTAGAGTCAATGGTTACATTTTTAAAAAGATAAAGTATAACATTTCAGTTAAATAAATATCTTAGTATCTTTGATGAAATCAGAAATGTTTGTAGACAGAGGACACTGTCATATGCTTTTTTAGAATCATAACATTCCCTACAAAGCATGGACAAACATGGCCGAGAGTGCCTGTCTTGTCAAGTTGAGAAATATCTTAGTTGGTCTGGGAGACAAACTGCTTAATATGCACTGCAATATTTATTTTATTAAAAAAACCTCACACACAGCGTCCATTTTAATGTTTCAAACTGGCAGGAAATCATGACAAATGGCTGGTCTCTTTAATCTTTCTCTAATCTTTCATCTACCCATTCAAGGCTATGGAATATGATCTTAGGTCAATTATTTTAAAATAAACATACAATAGTAAAATACAATAGAAAATAATTTGTATGTATTGAAGTGTATTTACTTTGTATTATCATGTCTTCAGTCTCTAACCAAGTCTACACCATTCACACAATCGCCATTGTAGGTCTATTGTGCTCAACGGGCCCTATTGTGTTGTTCAATGTCAGTAAAGACAACTAAGAACACTCACTTTCATCAGTTCTACTGGTTAAAGACATTTATCCAATACTTTTCTCTTTCAAGTGTACTAGTTGGATATATACGTCTCTTGGGGTAGAACAAGAGTAATCAAATCTGAATATGGACAAAATCACTTCCAAAGTGCTTGGATTTGTTTATTAAGAAATAAAATTAATTTCCATTTGATGGCTAGTTAACCTGAAATCATGTTAAAATTTTACATTAGCATGAACTATCCAAAACTCACTCAGACTTCCTGAGTCTTACTGGTAGCTAATTATTGTATGCATTTCAAGGTCTGCTCTACCCATAGCAAAGTGCCTTTTTGCATCCCTGCCTATGGTTTCCCTCTTTCTCTTACCAGTAACAGGTAGGGGACATAAGACAGATATATGATGTCTTTTTATACAATGCAAAAGGATGAACAAAATGACCACTCTACAATCTTGTTTTTTATATCTTCTTCAAACAATAAAAACACGGACAGTAGTTCTAGAAATTGGAAATATTTGAAAAAGCTAAAAAAGCTTTTATATTATTTTAATAACCTGAGTTTCCAACGGATAATAATGAAATAAGACACAGTGAGTCATGGTATTAACTGATAAAGTACCAACAGTTAATAAACCATATATAGCGATTTTAATTGTAGTCATCTGACCAATAAATGTTACACATAAAGATTAATAACTGAATTTAAATTAATTCTATCTACCTAATCTTTAATAACTTTCTTAAATGGTACATGAATACAAAATACCTTTAATAGGATACCTATTTCTATAGCTAATTTGGATCATTTCTCTTTTTCTAATAAATACAAATGCTATATTATGAAAGATAATATTTATATTTTATATGTTCAAATATATTTCCAAAACTTTAGTTAGGCAGACAGCAAAATATCTGAACAACTAATTGACACATAAGGAATTTCTTTATTCCAAATACCATCATTCAAGCCTAAAAATCTTCAGTCTTGCCATGTTTTTGAAATCAGGCTGTTCAAATACACAGAAACCAGCACACAGCCAGAGAGCTTGAGACAACATTTTAATGATCTACGTCAGTCACACTCAATCTTTCTGTGAAGGACCCCTTCCGTAGATAATTTTCTCTTCTGCTGAGATTTAAGCCTATTTCTTCTTGCTTTGTCCTCAGTGGGAACAGAAAATAACTGGTCACTGTCCCCTGTATAACAATCTCTCACAGAGTGAAAGTTCCCTTCTCATGGGTCCTGTTCTCTAAACAATTGCAGTTTATTTAACCTCTCCACATAGATGTTATTTTTCAAATGTTTAATTTTTTGTGTTAATTAGAATCAATTCAAAATTTCCACTGTAAAGGGTCCTGTCATCTACTGAAAAAGCAGACAATGGTCTTGATTTTGCATACAAAATCCTTCTTGAGCTGGCCCTTGTCTATTTTTCTAACCTGCTTCCTGCTGCTGTCGGATTTCAGTTGTTTAAATGTACCACACAGCTTCATATCACTGTACTTTTGTACAGATAGTTCTGTTTGGATCCCCTTTCTACTCTTTCCTTTTGTTTTTTTCTATATGCCGGGTAAATACTCATATTTCAAGTCTACCCAACTGCCACCTCATTTCTGAAGACTTATCTATTTTAGTAGCAATTAATGACTTTTTTGGCCATATTCCTTCACTGTAAACATTTCAACACAGTAGTTTCTTGTACTCAATATGAGCTCTTTCAAGGGTAGAGATCTAGTTTTAGTAATATTTTTTATCCACAGTACGTAGGAGAATGCTAGAATATACTAGAGTCAATAAATATTTCTGACTGAAGATTTTTCTCCACATAAACTCCTACTTGTATGTGCTATAGAGCAATACTTCTAAATTAAATTCTATACTTGAAAAAAAAAAATTCTATACTTGTTTATACACACATACACATATATATGGGAGTGGGTATATATATACATATATATATACACACACACATACATGAACACAGATTGACTACAATGTCTCTAGACTTTTCTTTTTTTATTATGAAGATGTGGTGTACAATTCAGGGTTAGGTATACAAATGTTGATTATGCAGGTGCCCTTGTTAATGAGGCATGCCATTCTCTCCCCTAGCAGTTTCCCTCAAATGCCAATTCCACGCCCCCCCCCAACAGTTTCCCACCACTGCCAATCCCTTCTTTATAGTATTATGATAATTGTTCAAGGTCCGCTTATGAGTGAGAACATATGGTACTCTGTTCTTTGTTTCTGTGATAGATCACTGAGTATGATCAACTCGAAATCCATCCAAGTCCAGGATACCATATTTGCTGAGAGTTATGTGGTAGTGAGTGCCAGAGTCAAGTTATAATTTGCCTTTCAGGAAACAAAGCATCATACATTTATAAGAGGAGGCAGGTTAGGAGCAAAGCAAATATGAACGTTTTAATAGATTCAGTAATCCATTGTGAGCCAGGGACTATGCAGAACACTAGGGATAGGGGATAAGTTACACACAGTATCTTTGATGCCTTAAGTTCAGAATTTAGGAGAAAATACAAAATTATACAGAAAAGATACAATGTAGGAGAGTAATTTGGTGGCAAATACCAATGACTGATAGAATTAAAATGATAACTAGGATATGTGTAGCAAAGACAAAGAAAAGCCTAATTCAAGAGATATTATAAAGAAAACCAGGATTTAGTTACTGAATATTGTGATGAGGCAAAGGGAAATATCAAAGACTCCAGTTTTAAGTTCTGATAATTAAGAGAATGGTGCCTCATGTCCAGAACAAAGAAAATGATAACTCTAGAGGGAGCTGGCTTCAGGAAAGAGATGGCAGCTTGAATTTTAAACAAAGGTGTTATTTATGTGGAGATGAGAAGGTGGTCATGACATTTCATTATGCTTCATTTTATCCTATATGATTTAGCCTAATTATGGTTCTTAAATATACATATGACCCTGTCACTCCCGTTCTTTAAAAAAATTCAGTGGTTCTCCACAATTTATGTAATAAAGTTCAAATTTCTAATCAGAATAATTATTGAGCACAGATTTCAAATTCAGACAGAACCAGGTTTGAACCTTCACTCTAACGCTTACTAGCTGTGTGATCTTGGGCAAGTTACTATAACACCGTGTCTCAGTTTTCTTATCTATAAAATGGGCACCAGATAAGTACCTATGCCTATAGGTATGTCTGTAGAACAGAATAAGATAGTGCATTATCATGACCACAATCGTCATTCAGGTTAGAAGTGATGAGAGCCTACCCTAGCTTCCTTTCTGCAGACAGAGTAAGTCATCATCATAAACTAAGAGTCCCTCTGTGATCTGGCCCCTGTTATCTGATAATTTGGCTCTTATCCTCTCCTACCTTCCCATCCCCACTTCAGCTATGCTGAAGTACAGGGCCTTTTTGTCTGCTTTGCTAACTTCTATCTACTCGGCATCTAGAATAATGGCTAGCACAGAACAGGCACTCAATTCATACAGAGGGTGCTAAAAATATATATATTTTAAGAAAAAAACTGTATTAAAATTGTAATAATATATACTGATAACAAAAGAAGAACACAAGTCATATTTGGCTTTTGCAATTACAAGAGGTGCTCGAAGTGGTTACACACTCAGATTACGGCGAACATTTCCTGATGTCTTTTAAAATGTGTATGTATTTTTTTGGCATCCCTGGTATTTGTTCACTGCACAAATGGATTTCCACCCATTTGCTTATGTTACTCCTGACGTCAGAATGATCTTTTTTCTTCAACAGGTGGTACTATCCTATTCCTCTTCTAAGGGTGAAGGGAATCAACATTTTTTTGTCCATATATCATGCACCTTGGGCCAGGCATGTGGATCACTTTATATGCATCACTTTTTAAGAATCCTCCAATAAATTCAGTGAGTTAGGTATCCATATGCCCATTTTACAGGTAAGATAAAGCATATACACAGTTTGGTCTAGTTCACACAGTTAATAAGTGCTGGCCCAGAACACAGCATGGCAACTTACGTATACTAGGTATTTAGACATATTTACTGGATTGAATTAAATATCATGAATGGTAAAGAAGGTGTATGTGGAAAGGAAGGATCATTCAAGGAAAGTGGTGGTTATTAGTAATAAGCCTTTCCCAACTTCCCTGAATTGAATTAAAACATTCTTTGTTTTCCTATCATGATTTCCATGATATATAATTTTGTTTACACAGTCTGCCCTATCAGACTGTGAACTACTTAAAAATAAGGACTACATCAAATTTTTTCAGTAAATTTTGAATGAATACATGCTATAAACAAGCCAAAAGTAATTAGGGCTGATTTGATATTTAGAGAAATCTTTGGTGATCTTCAAGCATTGTTTCTATAGTTTGAAGGATGCAAAATGAAAAGTAATGGGATAGCCAGAAAGAGGAAGTAATGTGAAAGAATAATTTATTCCAAATATTGATTGTGGATAATAACCAGATAATAGAAGAGGCAGCAGAGTCAGCTGCTGGAAAATGGTGAGGTTCCTGACAAAAGTTACTCTAATTATTGTCCCGAATAAGTTCAGCATAATTAGGCCAGAGGGGATCAGGCAATGGAAGAAATAAGAATGAAAAATCGAGACCTCATGGGCATTGACTGCTTCACTGGTTCTCAAACCCTGGTCCCTGAACCAGCAGTTATCAGCATCACTTGGGAACTTGCTAGAAATGCAAATTTGGGGCCCCCACTCCAAACTGACTGACTCAGAAACTCTGAGGGTGTGATCTAGCAATTTGAGCTGTAACATATTAGGGAAAAAATTCTGATATCACCTCCAGGTGATTCTGATGCCAAAGTTTGAGAGCTGCTAGACTTACTTTCAAAGAAATTTCAAGGCGAGAAGATGCTTGGCAACTGTCTACTGCTTGCCTAGGTTGTCTCAAAATTACTTTTACACACAGCAAGTTAAAGTGTCAACATATTTTCAAAACTTAGTGTCAATTTAAAGAGAAATTGTCTAGCAATGTGTGGCATCTGAAGGACAGAATCACTCTGTTAATTCACGTAAAAAACTAGACTGATTTGTATCATAGTTTGCCATAGTTTGTATCCTTATCCAAAAGCAGATGAACCAAACAGTATGCTCCATGCTGCGAAGGTTCCAGATACATAAGTCTTCTAAACTGTCCCTCATCCTTCACCTAAAACTGTATTGAAAATAGACTTAAATGACACTATAGTGTGTCTTGTCTATGATGTATTATCAGGGTGACAGACTAGATAACCTAGCAGATTATTCATGCCTTCCAACTCTTACTCAAGCTGAAAATTCACTTATTAGCAAATCTGAATTGTTTAGATATTCACTCAGGAAGTTTGAAACGATACCAAATTCTAAGTTGCAGACATCAGGTTTCATTGCTTGCCATAGAAGTTCTTACATGGCTAATGTATTTCACCTGTCTAAATTTCAGGGCTAATGTGTATTAGCTCTAAGGAGCCTAATGCCTTGACCCCTGGGCCAAACATAGTTTACTCATATGAAATCAAACCACAGTCGGTATAATGTAAAGAAAGAGAGAATCAAGGGAGGCAGTGTCATCCCTATCCATGGCCCTGGCATATGCTCATACTGTGTTTCCCATGTCAGCATCCTCATTAAGGTTTGAAGACCAAGAGTGAGAATGTGGCTGGGTTCATGTGTCACCATACATTACATAGGAACAAAGCAGTGAACCTTATGCCCCTGACCGAAAGCAATCTTCCACCTCAATTGCAGACTGACAAAAAGAAGTATCAGAATGCGTAAAGGAGCAAATATCCAGCCAGCAGCAAGAGAAACATTCTTTTCTAGAAAGGAACAACAATGTGTGGTAGGAGCACCTGGTTTTCTTACAGAAATTGCTGTAGAATGTATATTGATCAGAGACAAAAACTGATTTTCACATAAAGAATATAAGGAACAAAGTAGTGAAGCAGTGTGGATATCACTAAAGGAAATATTTCTGGACATATCTAAACAGTGTATCTTTCAAGTATACTAAAACTTTAATATGAGATAAAAGTGCAAATCTATAGACTGTATCTGAAGTAAGTCCTTTCAGATCTCCCCCTTTCATTTGAGATTTATACAAATGGCCATGTGAAATTCAGCGAACTTATCAACAGGTGCTGTACTCAGAAAAGAAAAATTTTTCCTAATCCCTCTGTGTCAAGGAAACAGTTCTAACATATAGCAATATCACACAATGCACATTTATATTGGATTGTCCTTGAAAAGAAAAAAAGATACTAAAACAGCAAAGAAATCTGGTTGAGTCCTTGGAAGAAAATCCCCTAAGCTACCACTACAGTCAGATAATACAACTTTTCTTCTTTTAGTAAAAATTTTCCTTAATCGTGGCTTCTTTTTTCCCTATTATATTTGTATATTCATGGAACAGTTAATATTTAAGCAATCATGAATGCTCCAGTGCATATATCAAAACAACCACTACTGCTTGCCAGTCTTGATACAGCACATGAATTCTAATGTTAGTCTCCTTTATTTAAACAAAATTAAGTTCTGTGCTCTCTGCCAAGGGTTGTTTACAAATTATTGCTTTCTTCAATACCACCACACACTGCAATAACATTGAGAAAGATAATGTATTTTTAAGGATTGCAATTACCATAAAGACATTAGCTCTGTAGCTACGACCAGACAGGTTTAATACATGCTTTCCTGGCTTTATTTCTAAATCTGTCACCAAAAATGCTTTTCTGGGCACTACATGACCAGGGTTGACACTAATTCAGCCAAATGTAATTTACAGTGGAAAAATGTCTTCATTCTTTATGTAGGTCTGATCATCCCTTTTTTATACTCTCAATTTTGGTATTATAATGGTATTTCCAACAAAAAGGGAACAGATGATATCAATTGTATAGTCAAGCAATGTAAGAGTTTTATACTTGTTAGCTTAATTTATGGTAGCAATCTGTGAAAGGAGAGTTTAAACTTGAAACCATGACAACATTAAATGGAATAAGGATTCATCTCAATTGCCACCTTCAGGCCCAGCAGGGCATTTGTGCTGTTAGTTTCTTAGACAAGACAAATCCTGCTTTCCTGCCCTTCCTGCTCCCCCTTTTCTGCATTTTCCCCTTTTAGCCCCACTTACTGAAGGAGAACACCCTGCATGTGCATTAGCCTGCAGCAGCCAGTGCAAATCAACCACCATTTGTACTTATTTTAGGAAAGGCCAGAATGAATTAATGAAATATGCCTATACAAAGAAAAGCTGGTCTGGTACTTTCAAGTGCCTTTGAACATCCTGTCTATAGTAGGCTTACCAAATACAAATTCTTCTGAGAATAGTTTTAACAAAAATCAATTTATTTTAAATTAGTATAAAGATAGTTTACTATAGTAAGACTATCTTTTGGTGTTAAATGGTTTCTTCTCAGGCATGGTTTAAGCATTTAAATAAAACTTTTAACTTTTATTGTCATGAGAATTTTACTTAACAAAACTGTCTTATACGTAAGAGCTTTAAGATAAAATTTAGCATTTTAAACATTATTCAGTGCACAGTTCAGTGACATTAAGTACATTAATGACATTAAGTGCAACCACCACCACTATCCATCTCTAGAACTGTTTAATCATCCCATAATGAAACTATACCCATTCAACCCTAACTCACCACCCACCTCTATCCTCTTCCCCACCAACCCCTGGCAACCACTAATCTACTTTCTCTATGAATTTGACTATTCTAGGTACCTCATAGAAATGAAATCATACAGTATTTGTCCTTCTGTCTCTGGCTTATTTTGCTTAGCATAATATCTTCAAGGTTTATACATGTTGTAGCACGTACCAGCATTTCATCATTTTTTAAGGTTAAAGAATATGCAATTGTATATTCAGGTCACATTTTGTATGTCTATTCTTCCATTGATGAACATTTGGGTTGTTTCCACCTTTTGGCTATTAGGAATAATATTGCTATGAATATTGGTATACAAACATCTGTTTGAGTCCCTGCATACAATTATTTTACAATAATTTACAAAAGTACCTAGAAGTGAAATTGCTAGATCATACGGTAATTCTGTTTAATTTTTAAAGTAATTGCCATAGTGTTCCACAGCAGTTGTATCATTTTACATTCTCACCAGCAACGTACAAGGGTTCCAATTTCTCCACACCCTTGCCAACACTTGTTGCTTTCTGGGTTTTGTTTGCTTGTTGGTAGTAGCCATCATAATGAGTGTGAAGTAGTATCTCATTTTGATTTTGATTTGTATTTCCCTAATGTTTAGTGATGCTGAGCATCTTTTCATATGCTCATTGGCCACCTCTATATCTTCTCTGGAGAAATATCCATTAAAGTCCTTTGCTCATTTTTTAACTGGGTTGCTTGTTTTTTTGTTGTTGTTGTTGAGCTGTAGGAGTTCTTACATATTCTGGATATCAATTTCTTATCAGATATGTGATTTACAAATATCTTCTCTCATTCTATGGGTTGTCTTTTTACTCTATGGACAGAGTCCTTATGTAAAAGTTTATCTAGAGTATACACTAGAAGTGGTATTTGTGGGTATTGTATCTTCAACATTTCTAGATAGTATCAAATTGATTTCCAAAATGGATGTACCAAGTTATACTCTCAACAGTAGTTCCCTTTGTTCCTTATTCTTACCCCCACTTGATATTAGTGGAATTTTTGCCAAGCTCATGAGTATGAAATTGTATATCATTGTGGTTTAATTTAATTTAATCATAAGAATGAATGCAAAATGGTATAGACACTTTGGAAAACAATGTCTTTTAAAATTAAAACTATACTTTCCATATGACTCAGGATTTCCACTCCTAGGAATTTATACAAGATAAAGGAATTTATGTCTTATACATAAATATTGATAGCAACATTATTTATAGTAGCTGAAAAGTAGAAACAGCCCAAATGTCCATCAGCTGATGAATGGATAAACAAAATGTGGAGTAACACTCTGCAATAAAAATGAACTACCAAAACATGCCACAACCTTAAATTAAGTGAAAGAAATCACACACAGCATAAAGTAACACAAAGACTCCATTAATGTATGATTCAATTCATATGAAATTCTAGGAAAAGATAAAACCATGGTGATCGAAAGCAAATCCATAGTTGTCTAGAGTTCGAAGTGGGGATCAACTACACGGGGGCATGAGGAAACTATACTTGTCGATTGCAGTGGAGGTTCCAAAGCTATATACAAATAACAAAGTTCATCAAACAACATACCTAAAATGAGTAAATTTTATTGTATGTCAATTAGATCTCAGGAAAGTTCCTTGAATAAATTATAGGCTAGGTTCACATCTCTCTTGATCATGAACACATTTTACTTCTAATAAAATAACAATACAACAAACAAACAAAAGTCCCAAGGAGATGCATTAAGAAGTCTTCGAGTACCCTGGTCTTTCTCATATACTTTATGAAAGCTGAAATTTGTAAGCATAACGGGATCTGAATGGGCTAGGCTGTGACAGATGAAAAATCCTTGGAATCAAGCATCCATACCTCTCCCCAAGTCTTTGAATATAGCTTACAATATTTTTCCACTTCCTTCAGCACAGGTTTCCAAGTAAAATATTCTGCTTTAAAGTGTATATCTAGCTACTCGCTTGAATTTGAATACTGAGCTCCTTTTTCTAAACAGTCAGCCTCTAAATAGCTTATATTTCCTCATAGCAGGTTGCCTGGATATTAGAATGATCCCTCATACTAAGTATTAAATAGCAACTGTCTTCACTCTTATTTAATTTATCTGGAAAATCTCATGACATCCTCTTGCTAGAAGAAATATTATTTCATTTTTGTGCCTAATTAGTGAAACAGGAGGGGTGCAGGCATATAATAGTTATATAGTAGTACCATTATATTTCTTTTTTTAAGCAGGTACTGATTAATTTTATCCAAAATTTTAAAAATACTAACATTCAATTCCATGGAAAAAGCAGGTAGGAACTTGAGAAGCAATTTAAAAGATAGCCTTATTGTAGCACAAAAGGGAAAAGACTATTCTGAGAATCTAGATTTAAAATGAAAAAAATAAAAGAACAGAAAACAATGAACGACAAGGCTTTGTGCTTGTTCCCATATGTCAGAAGTCAGGAACAGCAACACTGAAGACATGGTTTGAGAGACAGAAGCAAAGTACATGTTGAAAATAAAGCTAGTATTGTTCTTTCCCTTTCCAAAGAAGTGGAGCAGCCTTACAATGAGGATATCATCTAACAGAGTATGCACTTTATTGTCCTGTAGCTAGTTAGCCAGTGTTTATGAGCAATGTAATTTATTTTTCATGTGTGCTATTATGTAAAACTCATTCACCGCCCCCCCACCCCACACACACTTCTCCCTATCTCTCGCTTTAGTATTACAATGTTCTATATCTGGTAACTAGCTCATAAGCTCCTCAAGGACTGGAGATGTATGTTTTATTTCTCTTTATCACTGCAAAGCATCTTGTACAGGGTTCCACAGAGAGTAAAGGCTCAATAAATGTGGCCAACTTGCTGCCCAAATATTAACTAAAAAGTATTTAAATGTATATAAATAATTCTTAGATTCTCTAAAATTATCACAGAGCTTTTAGTATTAACTGCTACTTTATAAACTTCCTTCCATGGTCATGAGCTCTGCTTGTTAAGGTTGTGCAATGCCTTCATCAGGAAGGCTTACTTGGACAGGAAAATCAGTTTGTAAGATGATTGGTCACATCCATTCACAGTAGCCACATTTTTTGAACAATAGTCTCATACAGGATCGAAATTCCCTTCAAAAAGTACTTTTATAGAACAAAAAAGCATTTGTTTTCAAACTTACTAATTATATTCACTAAATGCCATTCATGTTGTCAACTTTCCACTACTGCGAGAATTAAAAATCAGTCATAAGATTAAACTGAGAAAATGACTACAGCAATTTACAGACTACTAAGCCAGCTGGGTTCATTTAAATCCCCTATGGAAACAGACTTTGTGGTGAACCAAGTAAGACCTACAGCTAGTCCCATAAATAATCATTTTTTTGTCTGCACCAGTACTGAAAATGTTTATTGTCACCCCCAATATATGGAGGACTCATGAAGAACCCAAAACAGTACTTTTCTAAACTAGAGAATTATTTATCTTGGCCAGTTATGTTATCCAACAGAACAGTTAGCTATATCCGTTACTGTTCAGTCACAATAACTTCAACAAGTTTAGTTATGACACAGTATTAGTTTGACCATGTATTTTGTATTAGTGTATGAGAAAATTTTTTTAAATAAAAGAAAAAACAGATGTATTCATTTTTTGTTTCTTTAAAAGCTATATACAAGTTATTTAAAGAAAACAAATTACACCCCTCACTATAGTAATATATAAATATATACGATTGACTTTAATAATTATGGCAAATCTTTATATTTTTCAATGCTCTTTATAAGTCTGTCAATTTATATATAAGAAACATTTAACTTAATCCTGTTTCTGATTATACAGTTCTGAAAAATCACCTGATTCTTTTTACTCTTCAATTCTCCTTCTCATTTTGTGTTTCAGTCTGTCTCTGTCTCTCTTACTAAACACCCATGTGCACACATACCCTCTTTGACTTGGTCTAGCTCTTAACTTATTTTCCTTGGTCCTTCCTCTAATACAAGACTTTAAAAAATTGGAATCTCTTCCATATCAAAAAGTTGTGTTTGCATAGGAGAGTACAACAAATAGGTAAAGCTAGTACTCAATGCAGCGTGTCTCCTCTGTCTCTCTCTCTCTCTCTCTCTCTATATATATATATATGTATGTATGTATGTATGTATGTATCTCACAGCAACTTACCTAAACATCTACAAGGCAGATACAACTGTAGCATATAAGTCAAAATCAGAGATAGCAGCATAAGCTTTGCAATATCAATCATCACAGGTAAGGACAGGTGTGTAGCATGTGTATGTGTGTGTGTGTGTGTGTGTGTGTGTGTGTGTGTGTGTGTGTGTGTGTGTGTTTAGGGAACAGAACATTTAAACGGATATAAGTATTATAGAAAAAAATGATGAGTCTCCAAAGCAACCAGTATTGACAAGGAATACTAATCAAGTCTACATCAGACAAATTACCTTTATAAACTACTGTTCTCTAGAGAATTTAGATTCAGGGGTATAATGAAGTTTTCATATAGTCCAAACTATAATGTTGTAAATGTGAAAATATCTAAACAAATGTAATCAAATTATGAGGAAACAAACAAGTGTTACATTTAAAGTATTAGCTGACTAGTTTGCACCAATGAACGTAAATTAATGAATTAATGAACTTAGAGAAAAAAACTTTAAGTAAGCTCATGGGGCCTCTATATTTTTAGATGCAAGGAAGAGATAAAGGTGTGAGTTAGTTCCTTTTTATCAGAGCTCAAGTTTTCAAAAAAGATATTCTGAGAGAAATAATCTTTTATAACCTTTGCAATTTGAAGAAGTACTACATCTACAAACTTTGTTAGTTCCTGTGCCTGACATGATCATACATCTTTCTCTGCTTATCACAAAGTCTTTTCTCCCATCTCAATTTCTTAATGTTGGTTACAGAAAGAGCAATATAATGCATATCCACACTAACATAAATCTAGGATATGTGTAACCATTTGGAAAAACTACAATTACCATTTTAAAAGAAGGTACCTCTTAATACAAACACTACCTTCATTAAGTTTTCTTTTTTCTTAAGCAGTCAATCTGTATATGCACCACTGTAGTATATAGATAGATAAGAGGATCAGGTACCCTACATGTTAGAAGTAGGGAAAAGAGTTGATTTTTCAACTGAAGGATAGTCTTCAAAGCACATGGCATCAAGGAGCCACGATACTGTTTCTAATTCTTAGAGGGTCATATTTTTGAAGACGATAAACTCAGAAGTGGCCTGTGTTTTGTCATATTTTAAATGGCATGAAGGGCATTAGAGGTAAAGGCTTTGGGTTGGATTTCTGAGCTGGTATCCAAGTATTATGATTGTTGAGGAAATTAAATGACTAGAAATTTTTACTACTACAATTTGTCCATTTCCACAAGAACATATGCCCAGATTGTGCTCTAGGATATATAATGAGTAACAAGTAGGAATCAAAAGACCTTATCAAGAATTGGTTCCTTAAATATAAATTTAGTGTTCTATAAATTTAAACACTTTGGGATTTAACTGACTTAAGTAGTATTAATGCATGCTGTTTAAAAATTACAAATTTTGGTATATCGATTTACATAAAGAACTATAGGTAACAAAAACCTACGACACAATTATAAAAAACAGAATCTAGAATGTCACCACTGGAATAGTGCCACAGTGGTGTAACATTCATCTTTACAATGGTGTAACATTCATCTTTAAGCTCAAGAAACTATTCAGTAGTTCCCAATGATGACAGCCCAGTAAGCACGATACAATAAAACACAATGGATTTAAGTAAAGGTCAGCCATCACATAAGCTGAACAAAGGAAACTATTTAAAATTAAGAATGATATCCTGTGCTAGTGTCATTCTACGGTACTTTGTTATTTCAGAGGACTAAACTATGGTGAATGTTCTTGCTTCAATGTAATATAATGAGACAGACCCTTAAATTGAAATGTTTGTGTCCACTAGTCACGAATTATGAGCAAATGGTATAGTGTCACTATATTATACGATGACACTTTAAAATGAAAAGCACTATGAATAAGCTCCTTTGCATTTTGCTGTAGCATTGAATCTTATATCACTGACTACCAACCAGTGACTTGGAGACATCACTAAATGAAAACTCTTTGTTGCAAACAACCCCACAGAAAGGAAAGCTTAAAGGAACCATGGGGGAAAAAAAAGGAAAGTTTGGAAAGAAGACCTAACATTTCATTCTACCCCATACTTGATCAAGAATCTAATCTCTTTCACAGAATTTTTTTCAAGACAAATTATAACCATCAAAGTCATTTTCTTCTCAGCAAATTAGCAACCACATCTCCCCCAAATTCAAAACATTTTCTGATAGGAGAAAGCATATTTCTGTGAAGCAAAAGAGTCCATGAAAATTCTAAAAATAGAATGATCCACTAAAATCCATTTGTTTGAGTCCCAGGAAAAGTTTGATCCTAACTCGGCCTTTGTCACTGAGTGATCGCTGGTGAAGCCATCTCTCTGGAGAGATCTTGATTCTTTAAATATTGAGAACAGCAATCAACCTTGCCTATACAAAACTGATATACTCAGAAAGTCTATACAATGCCAAGGGATAGTTCTATAATTATTCAAGTTATGAGGTGCTATTTTATTACAAATATATAGGCTCTGATGTTTGGATACATTAAAATCTATTACCAGAAAAGAAACTTCTATTAATAGGCCTACAATTACTTACAACTGAATTTAAATTAAAAAGATAGATTCAAAGTTTCATAAGCTGCCTGAGAGTCAAGAAAATCCACATGAGGTTTTCGTCATTTTCAGAACTCTGTAAGTGGCACAGTTGGTTTTGTAATGCTTCTTCAAAATGAGCAACGAGAGGCACGGTGCTGCATAGTTTTGGACAAAGAAAACCTATGTTTAAGCTCCAACTTGAACATTTACTAGCTTTTTAATCTAGGAAAGATTGCATAACCTCACTGAGCTTTAGTTTTCTAATTTGCAAAATGGGGTTAATAATGCTTAACCTTCCTGAATCACAAGAAAAGCACTTTATAAACTATAAAAACACAGACAACCAAATGTGTGGACTGTTGACAAGGATTTATTGATCTTTACTAGGTTCCCTTTCAGTACATCCTACAGTGGTTATTTTAAAAAATATTTTCAGTTTTAAATTAATAGTCCCATATTAATTAATTTATTAACCCACATTTAGTGGTGAATTGCTGGTTTAGATTTATGGCAAATAATATATTTTTATGTTTTTATACATAAGCCATAACAAAATGTTACAATTACATATTCAATAGTATTGCTGGTAAAAATATATCCTTCAACCTGGGAGGAACAAAATTCTCTCACTTAAAAAAAAAAGTTAACGAGTTGGGGGGGAAAAGGTGAACACTAACAACAAATCCATTATTTAATCAAATTGCCTGACTTCCACTCAGTAGTAATTTATTGAGGACTTCATAGGTAATAGACACTAGGGATGTAATGTAGAATAAAATATATACCCAAATTTGACAAGTTCTGAGTCAAGTGAAGGAGAAAGAAATAGAATAGTAAATTATAGTACAGGCCATGTGAGGACACAGTGAAAAGTTAGCCATACGGTGACCTAGGGAGAGATACCGCACCAGAAACCAACCCTGCTGGCACCTTGATCCTGGACTTCCAGTCTCCAAAACTGTGAAAAACATAAATTTATCTTGTTTAAGTCACTCAGCCTATGATAGTCTATTACGGCAGCCCAATCTAACCAATACACTGCCCAACATATTTCACTTCTCTGAGCATCAATTTTTCTCTCTGTAGACTAAATAGTGTAGACTATATGTCTTCTTATGCTAAGATTCTAAGTTTATATGAACACAATCCATATTATTTTAGCTAAAAATGATTAGACACCATGAAATTTTTAGCATACTTAATATGACTTTTTTCTTAGGCATTCTGTAGATTTTCTTGTGAACTGCAGATTTCCAAATTTGACTACCATAAACAGTAGTCACTTTTCTTTATGAATCATATTTTCTGGTAAGTAATCTTCTAGTCCACAATTAAGCTGAAGCTATTTTACTTTCCTTCTAACTACTTCTGTGGGGAAGATAGGTACAGATAGAGGTTTTCCTTTGTATATTTGGCATGATACTTACAATACCCTGTCACTAATACCATGTGATGGTCTCTAGAGTATGAGGCATTTACATGTTATGAACACTCTACATAAATGATGAGTGTTAGAAAAAACACAGTAGACCAAAATAGCTTTTTGGCTATTGAAAATTATTAAATTGGCTGTGAATGATGTTTTTTAAAAAAGCTGTTGAGGCAAGATATCCAACTAGTATACAAATGAATCAAAATCTTCTCACAACCTGCCTACCAATGTTACTACTTGTTTCCAACATGAACCCAATGAAAAAAAACGAGGGTCAGTGTAGTTCCTCTTTTTATAGATGAGGAAACTGAGCTTCAGAGAGGATAAGTGATTTAGTCACGAAGATCTGGCTAGTAACTGGCAAAGTGGAAGCCAAAATGTGGGTTCCAAGTCCACAGTACTCTCCCTTCTTGTAAGGCTGTGGTTTCTTCTCTTCATAAACCCTAATTCTACTTATTTTTTAAGATCCTTCTATTTCAATTTACCAGCACAGCTCAATGATCAAAGATTACTCCCTCCTCTGAACTCCTGCTAATCTCAATGGCAATTCATTTTTGTTTTCATTGACAGCATACCGGTATTGTGACATTACATAATATTCTGTATGTGTATTTCTTGGCTAGTCAACTGCATCACACACTACTTGAGGTTTCTGTGTTACTTCTGTATTGTTTGTATGCCCATGATGTAGAGATAATCTATTTTGTTTTGTTTTTGTGTCTGCCTGATTTACTTCACCTGCCCCCAAACCTTGGTGTCCCTTAATAGCACCCTTTAGGGCATAACCAATCTTCCATAGCAGGTAGTTGTGGCAGGGATGTCAACCAAGGTTTTTACCCTCCCTTGGACAAGGGATGTTCTTGTAATGTACACTGGGCTCATCAAGCTCCCATTCTAATTAGAATTTGAATCAAACACAGTGAAAGAAAAACGAAAATGGTTGGAGCTGATACATCCCAAAGGCAACATCCTGAAAAGACTTTCCATTGGTTTCTGCTACATGAATTCTCAAAGTTGTCACTGTTGCTGTCCTTTTAAAGGCCAAGCTCTTCAGCCTGTCCTCAGTTTCTGGCTCATATCCTTCCAATATATTTCACTTTTTGCTCGAATCGGCAGAGTCACTTTCTGTTGCTTGCAAACAAAGATCCTTATCAGAAACACCCACAAACTTAGTCCACAGGGAATGGTCAGCATTTTTAAATGTTTTGTTATTATGTAGATTATATATGCTATTACATAATGAAAACAAAAATAACAAATGGCCCTAAAGTATAGCACTTCTATTGGTTAGAATTTTAATAACCAACAGGCAAGCACAGGCTAAGCTAACATTGGTAACTCATCTATCTTCACTGAAATGATTTTTATTGTATTTCAGAACACTGGTTTGGTGATTCATAAAGTGATAATTTACTACTATAAATTAACACAACATTTTGTGGTGAGGGTAATACTTATAGTAAGATACCCTTTAGTGTTGACATTTTGGTTAACTGACCTGTTTTCCTTTCTTCCCAGATATCATAGCAGCTAACTGTGACTATCTGAAATTTTTATATTATCTTAATACAAGATACATCTGATAAGTTTAACCACTAAACTTGGCTTCTTTCTACCTAGGGGAATATTTCAACACACTCAAAAATGCTGGATTCAAAAATGTTGGATGATAGTTTTAAAATCACTCAGAAATATTACCATCAGAAAAATTTAGGTAAGTAAATTCTATCATTTTTAATGCATAATCAGTGTTCTACAAGGAAAATTCCTCTTGCTATTTTCTTTAAGAAAAAAAAATCACTAAGAAAAATCAACCAAGTAATCTTCTATAACTTAAATGAAATTGTACAGCAATTCTGGCTAATCATATATAGTAAGTTAATTCTGTTTCAAACAGATTACAGACTTAAGCTAACTATTTCAATGTACTTCAAAAAAATTCTGTCATTTTCCACATTTACATCTCCTCAGAATCCTTTGTATTCCAGGAACATCCTTTAATCTTAGACATTATGAGAATATCATGCATGTATATGAATTTCTCTTTCTTAATGACAAGTATTTTCCTAGAAGCATTTCCCACACGATAAAAATCCTGCCAAAAAGGGGGGTGGGAGGGAGAGTTTAAAACCTTTACTTCTTCCTCTTTTGGAACACCTATTACTACATGATAGTATTTCCCATAAGATTATTTTTTATTTTATTTGAAGTTAGCAGAAATCTTTGTGCTGAATCCTTTGAGCATATCTCTAGTGATAGATGTCAGATCAGTGTTCTGTGGAAGAACTTTTATTTGACAGGTAGATGACAAGAAGAAGCCTCTCTCCAAAATATAAGATGTAACTGTAAAATCCTTCTGAGATTTTTTTTTTACTGTGTATAAATGACTTATTCATTCTTGCTTCAAAGAAATCATCTCATGTAATGAATTTAAATAGTGTGAAATTAAGACACTTAAAAATAAAGGTACATATTTGTTCAAATTAGGATGGTTTATCTAAAGTATGTTTTTATAAGAATTAAATGTGAAATAGGTATCTAATACAAATTTAATGATATTTTCTTTTAATTTAAAATACTTTTAATAATCATCAAGAAAGAACACTTTTAGATTCACTCATTGTGCATGTAGCATATACTCTAACCAAGTAGCATCTTGGTAAGAGATGACTGTATTGGCATTAGGTATATGGTATGCAATGCAATGCAATTATTTATTCCAATTTATTATAAGCACTGCCTTATGCCCTCTGGCATTATGGAATGATTTCACATTGTCCAGAAATATCAGAAGATGAGGAGTAAAAGTTTGTTGTTGCTGTTTTTTTTTTTTGAACAAAATCTATAAGCTCCCTATTTTCCTTGCTCTCTTACCTAATACCCATCAAAAATATATCAGGAGTAAACAGATACTCGTTATTCCATTAAACATTCTATTATCTATAAATGTTATTCTTTTATGTCTATCTGGGTTAGAACTACCAGGATCAAATAATTTTTGATACATATTAAAGTGCTGGTCCATGTATATGCAATACACATCTATTTAATGCATGAATAGAAAAGAAATTTATATCCTTTCCTAGATTTGAGAGTCTCATTAAAATATACTTCAAGAACTAACCAAAGTTCTGCAATGTTTTCAGATGTGAGAGGAAAAAAATGTGAAAGAATGGTGAGATGTCAAAGACAGATTGCTTGTTTTCAGATTTATTTTTGTCTCTAGCTTTCTTACAGGCCTTCACCTCAGAGTCTGTTCAGGTTTTTTCTTTGTAACAGACAGATCTTTTCCTTAAATAAGGTGGTATGCTCTTGCCTAGACATGGACACATAAAATCACTTTTGGGCTTTTCTGTCTCTCTATTTTTCAAAAAAATTAAGTCTCAAAAACAACACTATCAAATGGTTCAATCAAAACGATAAAATGATTATCATTCCATTTTAAAAAATTTTTACCTTTTAGGTAATGCACTAGATACCACCATACAACACTATTCAACAATGAAGAATGTTATTTTCTTAGAGTAGAATAAGCAAAGCATTTCAAAAAGAAATTTCAGACTATTTACCCCATGGAATTTAGCTCCTCAAATACTTTTTGGAGCAACATAAAATAAGTAATAATGGAACGAAAATACCCTATTGCATCTATTTTATAAAAGCAATTTCTTAGCCGGGCTCGGTGGCTCAGCCTGTAATCCTGCGCCTTGGGAGGCTGAGGTGAGTGGATTGCCTGAGCCTGCGGGTTCGAGACCCGCCTGGGCAACTTGGCGAGACCTCATCTCTACAATAAATCAAAAATTAGCCGGGCG